>JXPH01012411.1:3909-15693 GCA_001014845.1 Mochlonyx cinctipes
AAGGAAAGAAGGTTGGCTTGAAGATCAACGTCGAAAAGATAAAGACAAATAAAACATATGAAACTGCTCGAATTAGGAAGCCAAGAAGTAAAATCATGAAAATAGTTTTTTTTCTTTCAACTGCATTGTGAGCTCCGTTGTTAATGTCTGTATATACATTTTAGATGGGTAAAGCCGAGGTAAAACTATTGTAAATGAGAAGCACCTTGCTCGATTATACGGAAATATACAAATACAAAAAAACTCTATGAACTACCCTATAGTTCTCATGGTCATAGTCTTCAGAAAAATATAGGAAAAAATCGAGGAAAAAATAATACATTTTTCAAAAATTATCTTCAAAACACGAATAAATGATTGGAAAACATAGTTGTTAACTTAATTATGTAATTTCAGCCATAAAAATAATTTTTCAACGTTTATTTCATATTTTAAATCTTGTTTGAAAATTTTCCGAACTATGTCATCGTAAAAGTTCACATACGATTTGGACCCGTTCATGGAACCACGACAGGGTATTTAAAATCTTGTTCAAAAATTTTCCGAACTTTGTCATCGAAAAAGTTCCCATACGATTTGGACCCGTTCGTGGTAATACAGGGTACGATAGTAGAAGAAAAGCTAAAATTAAAAATCTTGAAAATTGACCAAAAAGTCACACCTTTAATCACAACCAATCATGCTCAACTTTTGAGTTTTATTTTTAGCCAAAAAGCAACTTTTGATGGGTGCTTGTTTGTAACAGAATTTCTCAAATCGGCAAAATAGGGATTAAACAAGATTTTACAGAGCTCTATAAAGCAAAAATCCACTATTGTAACAGTTCCGCTACACCTAATAACAATTGATAATTATTTTTCTTAATTAAATAAATTTTCTTTCATCTAAGGTATTTATATAATTTTCGTCCTTTAATTTGCTGGTTTTTGATTTTCCGCACTCATCACACTCAATATTATAAGTATTGAAATATATTTAACGTGATTTTAATAAAAGAAGTAAAGTGCTTATATTATGTATTATTATTATAGGTATTTTGGAGAGAATAGAAGCTGCTAATCTTTCCTTCTTATCCTAATTTTCAGACTCATTTCATCATTCATCATTTTCTTCAACAATATTGTAAATGTAAAGAAGAATATTATGTTATTTCTATAAAAATCTAAAAGAACTTACATTTACTAAATACTTTTCTGTTCTATCTATTTTGTATATTGGTAGTTAAATTTTTATTTCAATATTTATAAAGGTTTATGTCTCAAAATTTCCTCTCTAAACTATTAGAAATTGATGCTTAATTTGAAAAGCTTTTAAATTTTTTTTAGGGTAAACATTTCGTTATTGATTAAAAAACAACCTGGGATATTGCTGAGATATTGCAAACTTTATTTAAAGCTTTAAAAATTTCTTCCTCAAAATAGAGTAAAATAACCAAGCTGGGCCTGGATTTTTTGGGTCTTAAAAACAATTTGGAAGAAAACCGATAATCCTTACTCAATTTTCTATTATCTATCAAATAAGCCCATTGACCATTTCTGTATTTTCATTAAGAAATGTTTGGAAGTAGTAGGGTCTCAATTTACTACATCCTCCTATTAGTTGGTTTAGGTGCCAGGTAATAAGTCAAGTTGACTATTAGGTCTCTGCCAAATACGCCAAGGATCGAAATATGCAATTTTGTTTTTATTTCTTTCATGTAGGATAAAATACACAATATTTGTAATAGCTGTCCTTGTCCTTAAAGAAAGCAATCAATGTGAATTAACTAGTTCACACTAGTGATGTGCGCGTATCGATATGTATCTTAGATATTTTTTTTCGTTGTTGTTGGAATTATATATAAAAATATCGATAATATCGATATGCGCACATCACTAGTATGTACTAGTATCATGTGAATGAGCCTTGTAGTGTTTACATGACTGAACTTCTGGCGATAAAATGGGCTTGTGAAGATATAAGAANACACAATAAAATCGGAAAATCATGATTTTTCCGAGGATTGATAATTGGAATCATCTTCTCCCTGAACATTTCCTCCGACATTCCACGAACACGCCCCAAAATTACCATCAGGTACAACATTATTGGTCACCTAATAAGTAATTGAGGGGAAACTGTCCAGTGACTTGAAATTTCGACAGTCATGATTGAGAACCACTACATATAATTACTCTAAAGTTTTCACGTACGCGTCCAAAATGTCTGAAACATGTGCCATAGGCATCTTCTTCGAGAACTCACAACTTGAAATGGGCCTAAAACTAAAAAATACCCATCAGCACAAAAGGGCTGAACTATGTATGAACTATGTATGCTTTTATTTTGAAGAATGTTTCTTTCATGCTGGAATTGGGTATAAGTGCCACCTCAGAAAATATCCATGGCGCAGGAATGTCCAGATATTTTTTATACTGACGGACTTCAAAGCGTCGTGCAATTTAGTCGTTCATCACTTGGAAAACTAGTACTTCAGCGAAATTACCTGGAATATTGTTTCCCTGGATAACATTCTGGGAAACGAGAGGGCCGATGAGATACTCGAAAACTCAATGGAAAGCGATTCTTTTCTGAGCAATAAACTTTTAATTGTCTGACGATATTCTCCGTTTTTTGCAAGAAAAAGCCTCACAATTGGTTCCAAGAGTTATCCTGTGTCAAAATCAAGATTTTTTGCCAATTGCAAAACAAATTTATGGAGAAACTCTGGTTCGTTGCCCTTGAGTTCAAAGACTGACTGACAGAATCGTCGCGTCACACGACTACTCTACCTGGTGGTTGCAAGTTATGAAACTAGGTGAAATCGGTTATTGCGATCTCTACATTTTGGATTACTCCTCGCTCCCAAGAATCAAAAAAGACTCAGAACGCATCTTACTACGGTGAATTAAATACACCCATCACTTCGATTTTGAACTCTTCAAGTCGATAAACTCGACCCCAGATTAGATTATTGATTTCATTAACACCGCTCACATCAGGGTTCAAGCCAGTCTGGCCAGCTTTTTTTTAGTTATATATATATACTCGGTCACAATAGATTTATCCCGGTGGAGTGTAGATCTACACTCAAAACAAACAACAACAAAAGTATCCTGAGGGACCAGGTGAGTTCTCATTTTTCAGAGAACTCTCTAGGTATTGGTGGACCTACAATTTATCCATATTTTTTAAAAAGTGTATTAATACACTACCCGCATATTTTGCGTATTTTTATGCGCAATATGTGGATAGTAAAACCACCACAACTTTTGATGGTTATTTTATTGAGTTGTTACCAGTTCATTGAGCCCATCAAGTAGTCGTGTTCTATTTTTACTGTAAAAAACTGACAAACCTCCATTGTCCTGTTTAGTGATTAGCTTACTATCTATGAATATTAGAGCTCACAAAACAATTTACCTTATCGACAACGATGAAAAAACGCAATGTTAGTTTCATCGTCACGGGTTGGATTTGAACAAATTTGGTACGAACGGATTTTGGCGCTACTTTTAGAAAACAGAAGGCATCAAAATTTCAAAAAGAGTTTTGATTAAAGTGAATGAAATTTTAGACCGCAACATTTGAATTTATTTGCAACTCTTACACAATATTCTAGATATCTTATAATACAACTCAAGTCTAGTTTATTTATAAGTTTAATATAAGAGGGACTTCATTTTGAAAAGAAAGACGAGAAGACCTTTTAGAATGTGATTATAAAAACTTGCTATTTACAACAACTTTTTAATCTGGAATGTGGAACTTTAAACAGAAATATTTTTATTGTTTGATTTCTAGAGATAAAATATTTTAACCACAACATTTAAATAGAAGCTGGATGATGTTTTTCATAATATTTGAATTGAGAATCGGGAAATCGTACCTACATGATAATTTTCTTATTTGAATTTTCTACCGGGCAGAGTTGGACTGTCTGGTGGCGTGCTGGACGAATGATGGTGATGTGACGATTTTTTTGGTGCAACTTTGAATGGATGAAGCTTTCGTAGCGGACGTGGAGATGGATGGTCCAATGATACGGACGCCATTGTTTGCTGTGTTATTTCACGAGCTGACACTGTTACTTCGGGATGATAGATCCAAGCTATACACATTTAAACAACAATTAAGTTTGACTTTTCTTTAGAAAAAGGACCAGAAATAATAATCTTACTTTTTGAACGCCCAGTATGGTCAATTAATGCCGCGGCCAATGGAGCACTTGATCCAGAACTATTTGTCGAGCTGACGGTAGTTTGAGATGGAATTGGACTAAAAATTCGAGCTGCAAAATCTTCGAATGTGTTACTTTCTTTATGCCGCAATGCAACTGTTTCAAGCGACCGATTTCTTTCCTCATAACTGGAATATTTAAAAATTGATTATTTTATTGACAAAAAGAATTTTTACTATTATTTACAATTGTTGATAAAGTGACAACGACGTTCGTTTCGCTCTGCTAGCATTTATCGCCGAGGCTCGCACTAAACTAGCTAAACAAGACCCGCCAACCACACCTTCGTCCGAAAGTGGACCGAACCACGGAACTTCTGGCTTTTTATTCACAGTAACTCTAAAAAGTCCACTCTTTAACGGATAAATTACGATGAGAACGTCACAAAATTCGGTAGGCAAAATGTCGCGCCTATAATCCCTGTTGTGTTCGCTCCAAATAATATGAACTTCATCATTCCCCAAATGACGAGTCTTATTTAGAATTGCTTCTGAAGTGTCGGACGGCATTCTAGTAGAAACATGATAGATCACTTCCAAAAACGGTGTCGCGTAGTAAGGAGCTGTTGACCCGCACCCTTGTCTCGGAAGTCCGCCCAGAAATCCGTTGTGAGATTCGAGCTCAACCTCCCATCCCAATGCTGAGACAAACATTTCGTAAGTACTGCTACCGCAAGCATTCTTCAAAATACTGTTCTTGTCCTCCTGCCCATTCGCAACATAAATCACAGCCATTTTGTGTGTCTCGCGACATTTCTGCGCATCCAAATTCCTCAATTCTCTCAACAATTTATCAGTTCTTGTCAGTAAATGTGTTCTCTTTCTCCTCTCCCATCCAGCCAATCCCAATTGGCTAAACAAAAGCCGCGCAAACTGGAACGGCAGCGTTTCTTTTGAGCAACTCATTTTTGAAAGGCTGCTTTCGTTTGGTGTTTTTAGCGGTTGGCCACTTGAAGCCACGGTGTCGTCAATGTACGAAGTGTAGCCCATACTCGATCCAGAACTCATATTTATCGGATCGTTGCTCATCAACATGTTTGTTCTCACTACATACTCCGCCTCGATCGCCTTTTGGTTCAGAATTATTGAAATTGTTTGTGCTTCTAGCTGAGGACCAAGTGGACTTGGCCCGGCTGTATTTAGAGAGGATCCTGTAGTGTCTAGGCATTCGGGACTGGTGAAACCGATGTATTGGAGAAGCTGAAAATAAATAAAATAATAATATCATAGGTCTAAGAGAAACCTTTGAATTCCAGTCAAAAACTTTCTGCAACTGAAGATTTACGTTGAAATTTTGATTATAAGCTAAGTGAAATTTGGGCTGTTGAATTATTTACTCTGGAAAATAGATTTTTGAAAATGACAACTTTATTGGGTATAAATTTCGAGATGAAAATTTTGACGTGGTCGGACAAAATTGTCTGAAAAATCAAAACTATTGGTCAGAACGAGGGTCAGAATGTTTATAAAATTATCATTATTAGTAGGACATTGTTTAAGGTATATTTATCTGTCAAATTTTTTCATTGTTTGCAAAATAAATGACTTTGAATTTATAATTCAAAGTACATATTGGCTGTTTTACCCTATTTAAATGCCTTCAAAAATTTAGATTGCTTTAAGTATAAGAACATTGATTAAACACAAAATTGGCACTCACATCATCCAGCTGATCTAAATCCGGCGCCAAATCCTTTGCCAGCGGCAATTGATGGGGTGGCCTGTGCCTCAGTGTATGCCTCAAAGGTGCAGTTGGTAGGCCAATGGTTGACGTCATCGGATCAATTGAGGCTGCTCCAATCATGAAATGCCGGCCCACATACTGTGATGATTGTCTATATTGGAATGTATTAGATTTGTCCATAAGAAAGTTTTGCTTCTCAAACGAGAATGAACTGTCTGACAACGTGGATGAATTTAAGTAGGTAATACTACGGTTGTTATCTTCGCTATTTTTGGAATTGGTTGGCTCTTTATACAGAATGGAAGCATCCCAACATGCCTTCCCGTTCAGATCGCGCAGCAAAATACGAACTTGTCGATTTGCGGTTACGAGTCCGGCTGTTACACCTCCGCCAGGGAGTTTTAAAGCAGGCAGCTCGATAAAACTGGCCACAAGTTCTGAGCTCAACATTAACAACTGAAGATTTGACGAGCTTATAACGTTCGAAGCGCCTAAATCGAGTGAATCTCGATTGTTTATTGAATTCTCACGGTGCAATGTTGTTGCGCTACCATTTCCCAAATCATCCTGCTCATCTACCAAAGAACTCAATCGGGTAGCCCCGATTCCCATAGGAAAATGCGCTAGATTCGTTATTAAATGCATAGCCACAGTTTTCGAGCACAATTTTATTGCGGAAATACAATTTGAAATGGATTCGGACGTTTGGTAAGCTGCTTCTCCACTAGACTGTTCTCTAATGTCGTCCACGTGTATTGTCATGTCAAAATCTTCGTCTGTCGTAAACAATTTGATTCTTTCTCCGTTATGATTTCCGGTCGCAATTTTATGGAGCACTTTCAGTACGACATGAATGAGCAATTCCTCAGAGTCATTGTGTTTTTGGAGTAAAAGGCAGCGGTTTGGAAGCGCCATACAAAATTCTCCTAAGCAGAGAAGGAGCGACGTTAACACTGTTTTGTCCGAGTCTTTTGGATGCGGAACATTTTGAATTTCTAGCGATAAACAGATCGTGTTGATGATCAGTTGCGGCAGCCCGACAATTTTCTCAATTTTGTCTCCTTGCTCAGCGCACAGTTTTAATGTTTCAGCGGAAACTCTGGCGATTGTACGATGTTTAAACTGTAAAGCCTGAAGAATAACTTGAAACGCTTCGGCAATTCTGGGATTGAGATGCGTTTGATGTGAATTTTGATGAATATTTTTTGATGGAATATTTTGCTTAAAAGTCTCTTGTTCTTTTGGGGCTGGATTTGTTAAACTTTGTAGGACCCATTGTCCTAAAGAAGATATTGCAATACAGCGTGCTTTGGCTGTAGGTTCCCGGCGAGCGCATCGTAAAACGATGTTGAGGACGTGCTCTTGTAAATCAGGGCATTCCATTAGGTCTATATTTGGTTCGGATGGTTGTAAAACAGGTCCAGGTAGCGAAGTTTTGGGGAAACATAGTAGAGAGCCTAACAATCCAGTCACCTGTGCTCTTGGAGCTTGTGATCCCGTTTCAGATGATGTTAGAACAATTGTTGAAGCGTGTACAAGATCTAACAAAAGGAGCGTATGTCCTGGTAGAAGCAAGCTTAAAAATCGAGGTCCTCCCAAAAATCTTAATGCTGTGTAAGCCATAGCTCGTTCCTCGCCACTTAGAGCTTGATGGAGTGCGTGGTAGAAGAGTGGAAGCTGATTATTTCCTAAAACAGCCCCATGCCGAACAACTGTACATAATAATTGCATCGCAAACAACTTTCCTTGACTAAATTGCGTGTCCAAAGCGAGCGCTCCGTAACACCATGGAGCGACAAGCGCAATTGGAGGCACCAAGTTTGGTGGAATTGGAGTGCTTTGATTATCATTCGAGATTCCTTGATTCATCCGTATTTTGATTAAACTTTCCGTCATGTTTACGAGATATTGAAAAACCTGGGCATGTAGTTTCGGGTTCAAAATCTTATTCACATCCCCTAAAGCTCCAATCATTCTTCTCCACATTACGGCGGCGACATCAGGAAGCCATCCTCTAGCAGTTCCACCTGCCAAAATAGATCTTCTGTCTGCTGAAATGTTGCTGTTTTCATCTTGCGTATCAATGCTTGAAGAATCTCCTGTTAAAACGTCGATTTGCATTGGAGAATCTTTAATTGATCCGCTTTCAATCCCGCTAGAAGCTGTTGGAGAAGGTGACCTCGATCCACGATAACTTTCATCGTCATTTCCAGATCTTTTATTCACGGGACGAACAGAATCTAGCGAAACAGCACGTCGCATTGTACTCTTTTCATCATAATTTGAGATACGAGAAATATTCAAATTTTCACTGCTGATACTCAAATGAGTCGAAGTGTTTGAAAGGATTCTGTTTAGAGAACTTTCAATGTTTATTGGTAATGCGCTGATGTGTTGCTGGTTATTGCGTAGACGTCTTCTTGCTCGTGATTTGCGGAATGGTGCCAAGCTTCCTTCACTATAACTTCTGTTTAGGGACGGTGTCCCTGGAATACTCCGAGCATTCTGAATGTGGACACGCTGTTCATTTTCATCATTTTGAGCCATTTTTGTGCTTGATGCTTTACAAGGACTCTCCGACTTCTCAATTTGTGTTGACGAAGTTTGCGACCATATGGACGGCATTCCTCTTTTTCGCTTTCCCTTCTGTTCCGCTAGTCTATCTAATGGTAAATCGGCTAGATTTATATTGTAAACTTGTCTAGCTAATACTCTAGTTAGCGTTTGCATCGTTTTATCCCATTCAACAATAAGTTCTTCGCGATGCGTCAGCGAAGATAATACTTGTAGAAATTTGTCCCAAAGCCCTGGATTCACGACAACGTTTGTGTGGGCTCGGATCCAGGTCACAATTAGCGTTTGAAAAATCGGTTGCGCTAAACGACCACCCAAATTATTTTTCTTTGCGTTCGGGGGAGATTGTTGTAAAATAACTGATGTTATTTGTAGTAATACTAACAGCAATTGCTCCCAAGTCTTCGCCTCCATCCTAGTTTTCATAACCATAGTACGGTAAATGTTCAAAACTCGTTTACAAATGTCTGTTTGTTCGTCCAGAGGCGTGGCAAAACCATCGCCATTCGTTTTTGATTGGAAATGTAGATTTAAATGTCCAGTATTCACCATGAAAACGTTCACTGCGTTCGTCACAAAAACTTGAAGAACATTTTGAAGTCCTGCTCGAATCATTAAGTTCTCTTTACTCATCGCCCCAACGTAAGAATCTGTTCTCAATCTTTGACTGCCTCTTGAGGACGTATCTGAATTCTCATCGTTCGGCTCCAGCAGAAAAGGCGGAGGCGGAATGCTGCTCATCCAGTCACGATACACAGCAATCGCGATTTTCATAGCCTCGATTTGTGATTTTGAAGTGAACGCCATTAAAAACGCCTGCCGATAAACTTCGTGAATGAAATTCACCGTCTCTCTGCTCGAATATAAGACGTCTCGAACAAGCTGCGTTTGCGTGTAGCCCAGGTGACGGAGATTCGAAATTAAACTCGCCTGCTCACTAACATCTTCCTCAATCTGAATATTCTCGATTTTATTATTGAGATTTCTTTCATGTGTGTATTTTGCTATCCAGATTACCAAGACGACTATGCACGAACTCATCAACTCTTCCCGTTTCGATGTTGTTCGGATGACGGGAAGGTCAAGTTTTGGATCGTATATTGAAGTGGAGTAATCGAAGCCGGGACAGAAGACAGGCAGGTAGTTTTCACGGAATTTTGAAAGTAGGAAATTGAATGTTTTGATATGTTTATGTGAGGTATTGTCTCTCCACTTTAGCAAACCGCACGAGTGCACCATACTTTCCAGCAGTATTTCGAGTCCATCTTTTGGATCTGGCGCTGCACTTCGTTCATTTGAGCCTGGTGGTAATAACGGCTGAATTTCAGGAGATTTCACCGGATGCACTCCGGTGTCATGGAATACAGATGTTCCCAATTCACCTTTTAAGTTGGGGTGGTTTAGAACGTCGGGCGCTATAAATTCGGATTCAGATGATAAAGGACCACTTTTTCCTTTTGGTATTAATAATCCGGGAACAAGATCGTTGAACATCATGTTTACAAATGGAGGAGCATTATCTCCTAATGCTTGGTACCAGAGGAGAAAGTATCTTAAGAAAAAAAAATGCAATTATTATTATTAAATCAAGTGATTAAGGAGCAGACTGTTTACCTAACCCCCTCCTTCCTCAATTTTGAGCTGTTTCCATGATGCAACAGCTTTGCCAATACTCTTCCAAGAGAATGCACTTGCCATCTTCTCGCTATTAGTTCGGGGAGTAGACATAAAATTTTGCCTAGTAACCATAATGAGCCGTCTAGTTCTTCGCGATGTGTCTTATGAACTGGAAGAGATTTTTTATATTACAATTAGGTAGAAGGTAAATTATACAAAAAATAGCTTTGTAAAATACTGGGATAAGAGTTGAATTTACCAACTACATTTACAATACTGCCCAAGTTGCATAATTGGTAGAGTCTGCCTATTACGACGCACTCTCTTTGTATTACCCGCATAGTTCACGCGCATTACTGATTATTACACGTATTACGCATATTACATACATATTACGCGTATTGCAGTACGCAGGCAAATTCTTAGTTCTTTCCCTCGAGGAAACTACAGAATGGATTATGGCTTTTCTTCTTTATTTCCAGAAGTTTTTATGATGGGAACTTGATATTAAATTTAAAAAGTATCAGAATTGAAGAAGTTCTGATGAGTATCTTCCGATATGTTTTATTCAAGAATGTCTGGTATTTGGAAGCACACGCAAACGCTTATTGCAAATTTCATTGAAACCCGCGTGATGGTAAGTTTGCATGGAGGCCCCCACACCCCGCGCACAGATTTGAAACTCATCAACATCACACATAAGAGAAAAGCCTCCATACCAAATTACAGGCAAAT
Source organism: Mochlonyx cinctipes (assembly GCA_001014845.1). Lineage (NCBI taxonomy): Eukaryota > Metazoa > Arthropoda > Insecta > Diptera > Chaoboridae > Mochlonyx > Mochlonyx cinctipes. The sequence goes on from JXPH01012411.1 coordinate 14,738, forward strand.
GTTGACACAAACACGCACACATATACAGTGTTGTTGTTGTTTTTTTCGTGTTTTCGACTATTCTGAGCAATTTTTTCCAAAAACACAAGAAAAATTAAATTAATTCTTTGAGAATAAATCTCAGTATTTTTTTTGGAATCCTAATACTCCCTCTCTCAAATAAAAGGTACAGATATTGATGAAGTTCGATCGATATTCCAGTGATTCCCTGACTCCTTGGTAAAAACCATATTTTAATATTGGAAAACCCCGAAGTAGACATTTAGAGAACTAACTTACCTACTTAACTGGATAGTTCTTGGTTTAGGGGATTGATATCGTGTCTATAATATTCAACTCTTTTCCCCACTTCAGTAAAAAGCGAAACTGAGTACATAGTAAAATTATAAAAGCCTTGAAACATTTTGTCCCAAATTAAGTAAAAAGTGCTTATTTTTATAATCAAGGCAAATCAAATAAAATAAAATTTTAAAAACTTTATACAAAAATATCTCACACCCACTTACCAATATGGAACGAAAGTTCTGATTGTTTGTTTTTGAATTTATTTAAATTTTGTGGCAGAATAGAAGAAAAAAGAGAATGAAAAAAGAGAAATATTTGGTTAGTTTTTTTTTCTTTGATAAGCTATTTTAATTTGCATAATAATATTTACAACCAGAGTGGCAATAATTTTTAAAAACATAGGTTTTGGAGCTAAAAACTTTTTTTAATCTGTAAATAAAAGCAAATGGCCATATCTCTACTTTACTCTCAAATTTAAAAAATAGGATATCCAAATGATATAGAAAGTACTTAGGTATGTTTATTATGGTTTAAATTATGTTGTTGGCGATCGAAGAAAAATTGTTTTCATGCCAATATGTTGAAGTTGCGAAATGTTTATGATTTTCATGTCATCTAAGTTTGAATTTTTTGCAGGAGATTTTTGTATGACTAAATTTACCAATAACATA
>JXPH01012433.1:0-15300 GCA_001014845.1 Mochlonyx cinctipes
TACTATACTTTAATTTTTTTTCCAAAAAAAAGTTAAAGTAAAAATGGTCGACCCGGAAAATACTGTTAGTACTTTGACACCAATGTTGTAAGACAACCCTGGCNAGTTAAAGTAAAAATGGTCGACCCGGAAAATACTGTTAGTACTTTGACACCAATGTTGTAAGACAACCCTGGCCCAAGTTATGGATATTTTAAGTTTTTTTGTTTCAAAGTCTTAAATCTCAAAAACTACTACTTCGATACCAGCATTATCACCATCGATGGCAAATAAATTATCTAAGCTTTCTATGGATATCCGAAAACTAATTCTAGCTACAGCCACTTTCAAGATATTGCGGTTTACGTTTTTTGTCTATTTCCGGTTTTTGCCCAAAAAACGGAAATCTCAATATCTCGAAAGTGGTTGGAGCTAGAATTATTTTTAGGGTATCCATAGAAAGCTTAGATAATTTCCATTTAAAACGTTAGATTTCTAGGCCAATTAAATCTAAGACTAAACTGTGGTACTGTACGGTATTAGCTACTGATCCAGTATGTATCATTCGTTAAAGAAAACAACTGACCCATTTTTATCGGTCCCGTTCTAAATTTTTATAGTGATTTCCGAACTTCCCAGGCCAGTAGGTATCATATGCCAAACAAAATATATTTTGGCTTAATTTGACCTATTCATCATGGTCTCTAAGGCCCTCTAGGGGGTCGACCAAAATTTTTCTTATCAACTTTCAATCATCTTAGAAATTATATTTTCTGTTCCAAATAGTCATGTTTTCATTTTTCATCGGATCCTGGGTCCCAAGGAGCATGTTAAGAAATCAGTACTGATTTCTTTCTATAAAATATACGGATTGTTTAAAAGAAGTTGAAGAAATCAAGGAAAGGTAGTAATCAGGGGCAATGTAAAGAAAATATCTCTTACCCCTATATGCAAAAATACCAGTTGTATTGGCGAGAGCATTGTTTTCTCGGAACTTTCATTTTTGTATGAGTTACGCTCCTGTTGATGTAATTGGGGTTGGTGCATCTGGCCACTAAAAGTAAGATTATTTTTCAGTTCAATATATAGTTTTTATTGAACTGTACCCTTCCCTACAGAATATTGTTCTTTGATTTTGGGGTAGTAAGTAGCAAGAGCAATTTGGATTTACGATTTATGTTACATAAATGACATGGCCGTACAGATTGTTAAACATAAAATTAAAATGTAGATTTGCAAACTTGGACGTAAGAGAATGTTTCTGGATTTAATTCAACTGCCTGCGTGAAATCTAGGCGCTTCAATGCAGCTTACCTAAAAACTTAAAGGTTGAATATGCATATGCCACTGAAGTCCGTGCTAAAGTCAGGCGGTCTACATTGAAAACTTAGGTTTTCATATAAAAGGATAAATTAGAATGGTCCTATTTATCCTTATCCTTCAAAATACGATGATTGTCCTGGACTCAGCTATAGCTATGTGTTGCTATAACCTAGAGCCTATGTGTAATTGATTTGGTTCACTAGATACCTATATCGAAACTTTAAGCTTTAGTGAAGCCTACCAATCCATTCTCTTGCGCAAAGCAAGGGAACAATCGAGAACATGAGCATGAGCAATAAGATAATAATTTGCCGCCCAGTTTGCTTATAAATCGTAAGGATGGCACCAGGATCTTCGGATCATCTTCGGCATATTTCTAGTCTTCTTTGTAACGCTTCGGTTGGCATTCGAAATTCTTCTTATGACTTTAGGCACACTTTGGGTCATTTTCAGCAGATTTTAGGTCTCATCCACTAGGTTCAAGGTTCGATTCCCGGTGGTTGCAACTGTGTTCAATTGAATTGGAATAATGATTTTCAGTTTGTAATAAATCTGCATTATCAATATTTATAAAAATAGAACAAAGTACAGTCAGTCTGTGTAATATGCATACACCAACTACAAATTACAGTTATATAACTATGATTGTGGTGGTATATGTGTGTATTTGAGGTTAGTAAGTTTCCTCGCAATAAAAACTGATGGGCTCAATGAACTGGTAACTCATTAGCATAACCATTAAAGTTGTGGTGGTTCGGAATCCACTATAAGCTGTAGGTTCACTAATACCTATAAAATTTTCTGAAATATGAGGACTTGCCTATAGGACATATTATTATTATTATTCTAAGAAAATTTCACCTCTTATCAAATTTTTGAAATTTTAAGAAGTTTTCTACTCAAAGTGTACCCTACAAGACGAGGCCTTAAAGAACCTAAAAGCCTTTTGGAGGGCCTGAATTGCAATTTTTGTCCAATTCAAGATTTGGTCCATTGTCCAGAATACCAGACCGTCATTAATGTTTCTAATTTTTTGAAGTTTTATACTCAAAATGCCATCATAAAGGTCCTGTTATCCTCAGACTGTCCCAATGGACAAATTGGGTCATTATGATTAAATATTGTATTGTCATCCAAAACAAACATATGTGCAAAGTTTGAAAAAATTTCATGTGGAAGTGCGTCCAAAATTGATAACCAGATTTGTGTGTAACAGTCAACACAATAACTCGCGTCTCTTATCTTTTTTGACTAAAATTTGGTATGAGGGTTTTTCTCAAGAAAAGTAAAGATGAATGCATTAACGCGCTACATCTATCTATGAGTCCGGGAACTTCAAATACACCAGCTCTGTACAAAAAGCTCAAGTTCTAGTGATCGGAATAAGCTTAATAATAATAGTAATAGGGTCGATAGTATCCTATTGGGACCAGATGAGTCCTATTATTTCAAAGAACTTTCTAGGTATTAGTGGAGCTACAGCTTATAATAATAATATATAATAAGGCCTATAGGTACCCTATTGGGACCAGGCGAGTCCTCATATTTCAGAGAACTTTTTAGGTATTAGTGGACCTACAGCTTATAGTGGATTCCGAACCACCACGACTTTAATGGTTATGCTAATGAGTTACCAGCTCATTGAGCCCATCAAGCCATGTTCAGTTTTTAATTGCAAGGAAACTGACTAACCTGACATACACACATATCCTACCACCACAACCATAGGTTATATAATTGTAGATGGTACAGGAGCTACAGCTTATAGTGGACTCCAAATCACCACAACTTTAGTGGTTATGCTTATGAGTTACCAGTTCATTGAGCCCATCAAATTGTATTCAAGTTTTGCTGCGAGGAAACTGACTCTGACCTCTTTGACATGAACACCATTCGAACGCTTTCTATCCCATACTTAAGTTTTTGCAGCAAGTATATTTTTGATAGCGTGGCTCTGACCTGACGATACATGTTGGAAATCACCTTTTTTACGTTATTATTCATTTTTCATTACTAATTGCGCACACAAAGTTATTTACCTTCTCGACAACGTTGAAAAAACGCCAGTTAGTTCAATTGTCAAAGGCAAGATTTGAACCCCCACCCTACACACTGTACTAATCAAGTCAGGAGTAAGCATAAATTCGAAATATAAGCTTCTAGTAAGTTACCAACAACAGTTACTTTGAATATTTGATCCTAGTTCCAGCATCAGAAATTTCTAGGAATCTCAGTTCCAATGAGAGAAATGAGCCCAAAAACAGTTTCTAGCCAAATTTGTACCTTAGACTTTGGATTTGATCACTATGCACCAGGAGTTTTCAAGAATCTTAGGTGTTTGTGATTGAAATAAGCTAAAGTTTAGGCTTACGCACAATTACCGGTCCTAGCAAAATTAAATCGTAGCATCCCAGATCTCGGAACCGCACCGGTAATTGTCAGGAATCTTGGGTTCTAAATAAGTGTATAAGCTTAAATTAGTAAGTACCCAAGAGCAGCTCCCGTCCTAAGTTGTAGCTAATACTATCCATTCCTGACTTTTACGAATACTTCTGAAGATCCTCATCATACCTTCTTAAAAGTTTCCTATAATCCACTTCATGAATTCCTAAGTTTTTGTGCTTCGGGACAATTTAAAATGGATTGTTACAGCACAGTGTTCAAAAAATTTCAAGTAGAAAATCGGCTTCCGAAATATAAATTCCACAAATTTTCTAATATCTTCAGTTGAAGGCGGCAAATTTGACGACCCACATAATAAAGCTGTAAAATTTAGGTAGATCATAAATTTGGTGTAGTATGTATTGGCGTTAAATACACTGATCCCATAAAATCGTCACCGTAAATCTTTTTCTTCCATTTTATTATAAAAATTGTGCGTAATAAAAATTTAAAAAAAATTTAAACAGGTCGTCCATCGTCTCTCCCTCTTACAAAATCTCTTCTGCCAATGCTGCGGCTGCTGATGCTGCTAGTTCCTCTAAAAACTAATAAAAATAATATTTTAATGTAAACAAACGCACAATATTAATATCTGTTTATATACTTAAAATTCATATAAAATCGGATCGGATTCTTTTGATGTATTATTTGATGTTGACGAAGGAGGCAGCATTCACTTTGCAGATAGAATTATGATTATTATTTTTCACGATGCATGCATAAAGGGCATACTTGTTTTATTGCAACTGATATTATTCGTTAGAGTTCTAAGTAAAGACGTAGGAAACCACAAAGTGAATTACCAAAAGATTAAATCCAAATGTGAGCTCTTGATGACCACAAAAACTTGTTACATTGGAGCCTTTAGATCCTGATCATCCAGGGTCAAACTTTTTTAGGAACTGTTCTTGGATAATTACCTCAAGACTAGTTTCAATATTTGAGCTTATTTCAACCATTAGAAGTAAAGAAAATAATCTGTTGAGGCCCTCCACCCCATTAACTGATTTGACCCATTGAAAATGTCGTCCGTTTTTCTTGAGAAAAGCCTACACACAAAATTTCAGCCAAATTGGTTGAGAATTAAGAGAACAATGAGGAAAGAATTTTTTTCTATCTCAAGGGGTGCACCTTGAAGGGTGTCATATTATCCAAAACGTTGTCGAAGGCTCTATGTATAGTTTATTTGACATATTCGTTCTACGAAGGATGCATGCGTCAAACAAACTATGCAATACTATTTTTTGGGTCACCCGACACCCTTCATGGTACCCACGGAAAAATCTTGATTTTTATGTAAAGTTGGATAATATTCACACTGAAAAAACAAACATTTCAAATTGAAATGTTTTTCAAATCATAACCCATTTAATTTTTTTTTTTTTCAAATGAGAAACTGGATTTTAAGTGTTTTTTCAATTTGTTATTTTCAATGTGTTTTATAAGTGTTTTTAAATGGATTTAAATATTTTTTGAAGGATTTTCTTTTTCATGCAAAGCAGTTATTAAGTGAAGTGAGATTTCAAAATTGAAATGTTTATTTTTTTCAGTGTATGACCTTACACCCTAGGTTAAAATTTTTTTGTCTGTCAAATTTAGTAATCAATTTTTGACCCCTTCTAACAGAGCCGGATTTTTTTCAAACTTTGCACTCTTGTTATAATCTCCGAAGACAATACCATATTTAACTATATTCCATGTCGACAATCTGAGGGCATTCTACACAAAACAGAGGGGCTTTTAGCTGGCATTTTGCGTATAAAAATCCTAAAATCTGAAATTTGGGCCACAACCTGGTATTTTGGTCAAGACCAAATCTGAAATCGAGTAAATTAATTAAGCCCTCTAGAGAGCTTTTGGGTTCTCTAGAGAGCCTCCTGAGCCCCTTATGTGGCATTTTGCATACAAAATTTGACATTTGGGTTATATAGTCTAGTATTTTGGTAAGGAACTTGGATCAACACTAAAATTGGACAAAAATGGTCATTTAGGTCTTCCAGAGGGCTTTTTGGCTCTCCAGAGGTATCCTAGGACACACTCTGAGGAAAAACAAAAAAAATGAAATTTGGATTACGGCCTGGACTACCAAAACTGAAACTGAACAAAAGTGGTAAATAAAGTTAGAGGATTTCTAAAGGTCTCCTATCTTGGACCAAAATTAAAATGTGCCGAAAGTGACCCGAAGTGTGCCGAATGTCAAATGAATTGTGCCGGAGGTCATCTAAAGTGTTCCAAAATTCACCTAAAGTCAGCAGAAGGTCACTGTACCGAAAACCACCCAAAGTAAGATGAAGCTTGCCTAAGGTCACCCAAGTGTGCCATATGTCCTCCGAAGTGTAACTAAGATCATCCGAAATGTGCCGAAGGTGATCTCAAGTGTGCCAACAAATATCATCAGAAGTGTTCCAAAAGTCACTCGAAATTTGCCGAAGGTCACCCGAAGAATGCCGAAGGTGCTCGAAGTATTGCGAAGCAGTACAGAACAAAAGCTATAAGCCACATGTTTTTTACTTCAACTTTTCATAAAAAAGTTAAAGTCGTGTAATTAGTCAAAAAATCGAAATCGCTCATTTCACTTTAAAAATACGTTTTGGACCTCTATAAATCATTTGCGATCAAAATTGGTTTGATGTCTGTATGTCGGTTTTTGGATTGTAGATTGTGTACCTTTCTTTCTCCAATGGTAGCGGTCGCAATTATTGACTGACGGAACTGAAAATTTCAGGAAATTTTTTAAATATTTATGTTCAAAACCCTATTGTTTTTGATGTTAATGAGCCAAAGCCTACTATAGGCTCCTATACAAATGTTTGTGATTTTATGGATGTAGTCAATCAAAATGGCTGCTATTGTGATCTTGGACATGATTTATTGTCCCAAGTTAACCTATCAATTTTGAGCCCAACCGGCCAATGCCTACTTTGAGCTCCCATACAAACATTTGTGATTTTAATGAGAAAATCGAAGTAAATTCTAACGTTATTAATCAAAATGGCTGATATTGACATTAACTATTGTTCCGAGTAAGCCTTTCAATTTTGTGCCTAATTGACCAAAGCCTACTATGGACTTCCATCAATTATGGGGGATTTATACGCAAAATTGAAATAAATTTTGATGTACCTAATCAATAAAAATGTCTGTTTGAGTTTGAGCCCAATTGGCCAAAGCCTTCTATGGGCTCTCATACAAATGTTGATGATGGTAATGAAAACAAGTCAGAGTGGAGGCACCTTAACACAGCTTATCTGAAATTAAGAAGCCGGAGTGATGCAACGGTAGGAGCGGAGTGCAACAATAAATAATTTAAGCTCCTCTTCAGCATCTTCCTGTATCAGCCAAAGGCGACCCCCTCCCGCATTTTTCAAGGTAAGTCGTACACTTCAAAATATCTTTATGCTAAAAAATGGTCCGATGAACTTATTCTCAGTAGATGGATACAAAACAATAATCAAGTCATACTTGTAAACTACACCCGATAAAATATAACTCTTCAAACTAGAAAAGTTAAAGTCTAGAGTATTGTAATGGATGTGTTTATTTTACTTTATAGTACATTTCTGAAGAAAATCAGGTAGCTTAATTTTTTTTCAAATATTTTTCAACAAATTACGCCTTTGATTTTGGCACAAAAGTACTTAAAAACCCTCCCAAAAGGTGGATTTCATATAAATTTCAGCTTCTCAAATATCAACCAAACATAAAAGCACTTCAAAGGTCAGCTAAAATGATTATTCAGAAGACTTCCTTAAGTTCGGACATTAACAAAAGTTTAATTTTGCTTGCATCTATAAATCTTGAATTTTATTTTGGCATAAATTATTCCAGTCAAATATTTATTTGTCCATTATTGAGTGGTCGTGACCGTGATCAATATTTGAGATAATGGTTTTGATTGAATTCGAATATTATATTTTTGTAAAATAATACGGGTCTCAAAAATTGATTGATTGCTACTTATGTTTGTCTCCCGCTTTGCTATTTTTCTACAGGTTACTGAACTGTTCAATAAATCATTTAACCGACAAATTGTAAATAAAAGACCCTATTTGTGTTTTCACTTCCCTTCTCAAAATTTTCATACACACATGGAAATCAAAACATAATGTAATTGAATAAAATAATGTATAACTAAACTGATCATAATATGAATGAATAGGCCCATATACGTATGCTCAGATCGTACATATAATAAATTTATGACGAGAGTGTGCCCATACTTTGGCTTTTCATCTCTTTTTGTCGTCGGCTCCTCTCGTTATCGCTCTGTAATTGAATGTTAGTTGAGTAGGATTTTATTTATTTTCAATTTGATATAATACCCATATTCATATCCTATATAACGTATATTTAATTAATTTTTCCAAATAAAATTAGTGTAAATCATATTTTATTTTATTTCAATTTTTTATAGTTTCAACCTGTATCAAAAAATGCGATCATTTGTGACTCTTGGTTTCAGCATAAACTATAGAAATAAGACGATGAACTCAAATTTCACAATTCGAAATGAAATTTTGCGCTGCTGTGAGCAAAACCCGCAACTTTTTTATTCAACATTTTTGCAAAGCGTTTGTTTTTGAAATGACAAACTAAAATGCATCTCTGAAATGAAATAAAATAATATTGGCATTAATCAATTGTAAATAGTTCAATAATTTGATAGTTAACGTAAACAATTGATAAAAACAATTAAAATCTCTGTTAATGCGAGGCTAAAGTACACAAACAAAATACAAACAACGAAATTCTCTTAATTTTCAGCCACGTTTCACCTTTTATAACGATATTTTTGAAAACAGCATTGCCGATGCAACACATGTATATGCAATCATCACAATTCCAGTGGCACAAGCCTGCAACAGACAGTCATCACAACTTGCATTATTTTTCTTAAATTCACCGTCTTATTTCTATAACTTATGATTTCAGAATAGTTATCATATTGTCATATAAGATAGTTATAGCTATACTAGCTAATGACCCGTCAAGTTTTGACGGTCAAATTCACTTTCAGTCAAATCTTTAAAATTTATTATATATTTTTTACACTCTGGGCATATTNGAGAATCCGACATTAGGTCAACGTACATAAAGCCTAACGTGAATCAGGCAATACGTAAATCACGCCAAGCGCCAAAATTTATAAAAAATAAGAGATGAGCAAACGAATATTCAATTTGAGCAGCCATAGATTAGAAGATGAGTGNCGGCATATTTTATACAGTTGATAATAGCGAGAATCCGACATTAGGTCAACGTACATAAAGCCTAACGTGAATCAGGCAATACGTAAATCACGCCAAGCGCCAAAATTTATAAAAAATAAGAGATGAGCAAACGAATATTCAATTTGAGCAGCCATAGATTAGAAGATGAGTGGTTGAAAATCACTGGGTTCTGTCGCAATCAACTCGGCTATGCTCATGCTATGCCACTATGCCTACCATTGTGTTCTCCAGTAATTTTCAATCTCCAGTCATAATTGCCTGGGTTCTATCGCATAATCANTCAAGGTTCTATCGCGTCCATGCTATGGCTACCTTCATGTTTCCTGGTCATAATTGCCTGGGTTCTATCGCATAATCAACCCACCATTGCCCGGATCACAGCCGCTCATTTTTAATTTTATGCTGCTCATAATATGATGATAATTGAAATGCCGTTTTGATTTTCCCTCTATTTTGATTTTTCTAATCCAACACTCAATACAAAATAAAGGAAGCCACAAAGTGAATTAAAGCTTTTCTTTTTTATTTTCATAACTTTTTATCATGGGAACTCGATTTTGGTTTGAAAAAAGATTATAATTGCAAATTATAAAGAAGGTTTGATTAGCATTCTTTAGAGTTATTCAAAACTGTCTGGTATTTGGAAGATAGAAACTGGATGATTTCTCAGACCCCAAGGATCTACAATCAAATTTGGATAGAAACTTTTCTTGGGTTTTTACAAAAGCTTCTCTTCAAAATTTGAACTACTTTCGATCAGAAGGACTCTTGATTTCAGAAAAAGCCGGTGAATTTGTTTGGGAAGCCTCCACGATTTGGCCCCCTTACGGTAGAATAAGACGGCTTCATACAGGCGTTTTAACGGCATCTTAACGGATATGATTAAATGCAAATAATTTTAAGCATAATAGGTGGGCAGAACGACCCTTTAAAAACCATGCCAAATGATAGATTTTACAACGAAATCCACTTAAGAAATGTTTTGAAATTAATTAAAAAAATTCTCTCTTTTTATAAATAAAAAACTATTTTTGTTACCTGCACGTGGTTTGCTTTTGTTCACACGCGTGAAATACAAAAAATGAGATTATAGCACATAACAGAACCAAAAACCCACAGAACCTTACAGATGAAGGGTAGCCCTGCAAAAAAGACACACAGAGCCTTACAAATGGAGGGTAACCCTATCAAAGAAACAAAGAAAAAACCACAGAACCTTACAAATGAAAGATGGCCCTTCCGAAAAAACAGAACCTTACAAATAAAATGTGATGCAGACGATGACAGGAACACGATAAGGAAAATGTAAATCTAATTTATCTTTGAAAAATAATTAAAAATAGTCGACCATTTTGTTTTATCTTTTTCTACTCGACAATATTTATCTAACTTAAAAAAAAATTAGAAAAATTATTCGATTTGTTTAGATTAAAATCTACTGATATTTTCCGAAAAAAATAATTATGCGAAGGCATGAAGAAGCCATGATGAATTTTTAAAATGCAAAAGGATATTGTTTGGACGTTAAAATATGCATGGAGTTTTGATAGGTTACTAATGTGTTCTCATGGTTTCCTCACGGAATGTTTAATTTGAATCCGTGAGGAAGCCATTCGCTCACTAAAATAATGTATGGAGTGAGTCCTTACGATTTCCTTACAGTTTCCACGCAATTTCCTTCCCAGTAGAAACTCGTGCGGAACCCGTTAAATTTCCCGTACGGCCATTCAAGAGGTCGTCCTTACTTTTGTTGAGAAAAGCCCTCACATAAAATTTCAACCAAATAGGACAGACAAACAGACTTTTTTTCTGTAGACTATTTGGAGTAACTTTTGCAGAGGGACCGAGTTTTGTAAAATGTTACCGAATACATAAACCTCTTTCTACTCTATCTGATAGATATGATGAGAGAGAGAAAGAAAGGAATGAAGAAGGAACAAACTATGCTACTAAATGAATGAAAAACGATTGGCGTTTCAATATTAAATCCCTCCAAAAAGTTTTAATGGTGATTACAGAGACAAATATGATTTTTTATTAATTCCAGTGATTTACAACGACATGTGTGTTTCTTCTGAAGATGTCTCCTCTCTTCTCGTCTTATTTTTTCTGTTTTTATATTTTGAGAAAAAGGATTAAAAAGTTTGTTTTTATAATCATTGACGCGTCGTTTTCAACAGTTATAACAGGAATTTTGAAAAGTGTGTTTATTTTATGGGTGAGGGGTTTTTCACCCCAAAAATAATGCAAACTAACCCAAAAATAATGCAAAGTGCTACAAAAAATAGTGCTGGCAGTTTCTCAAAAATAATGCAAATTGTCACAAAAATAGTGCGCATTGTCGCAAAAATAATGCAAATCGTTACAAAAAAAGGCAAATTACACTTTGCATTTATTATGCAACTTCTGCATCATTTTTGTTGTATGTTTGCATTATTTTTGCGACAATTTGCACTATGTTTGTGACAATTTGCATTATTTTTGGGGTAGCACTTTGCATTATTTTTGGGGTAGTTTGCAATTGAATTGGGGTGAAAAACTATTATCTCTTATTTTATTGGTGTATTTTTTCACGGCACCCTGGTGGCTTGATCGATAAAGCTCCCGCCTATCAATCCAAAAAGTACAGGTTAAATTCCCACCCGGGTCAATGAATATACTTTGTGTTTTTTTCAGCGTTGTCGATATGGTAAACTGGTTTGTTCAGCTCAATTGTCCGTAAATAATTGAGATTTGAAGCAATTTCCGCCATGTTAGGACAGAGCCATGCTATCATTGAATGTACTTGAGCTGCACACAATAATATGCGATATAAATACCGAATGGAAGCGTGTATATAGAGTTCATGTCGTAGAAATTTGGATGGATGGATTTGGACGGTGGGGAAATAGACGAATAAATACTGTACCAATACGAATAAATACTAGTATTCATTCGTCTACAGCCTAGGTTCCGGGTTCGATTCCCGGTGGCTGCTGATGTGTTCAAATCATCAATATTTCTATAAATAGGACACAGTACAGTCAGTCTGTGAAATATCCAAACACCAACTACCATCAGCAGGTATATAATTATGATTGTTGTGGTATATGTGTATAATTGAGGTTAGTCAGTTTCCTCGCAATAAAAATTGAACACGACTTGATGGGCTCAATGTACTACCAGTACTCATTAGCATAACCCTTAAAGTTATGGTGGTTCACAATCCACTATAAGCTGTAACTGGTCACTAATACCTAGAAATCTCTCGTGAGGGAGGACTCGCTTGGTCCCAATAGGGTACGATAGGCCTTATTATTATTACTATTAACTTGTACATGTCTCATAGGTAGTTTTTGAGCATTTTGATGTATTTTTATTGAAATTTGAATCTGAAAATTTCAAAACATGGTGAAAAATCGCAACTGTATTAAAAACAAATTTTGACATTTGTATGTCACTGAAAAAATTGCAATTTCTTTTAGAGATTTAAAATTAACATTTTAAAGTGCTGACTTTTTGAAACAGAACTGAGTGTGGGAGTTATACATAATGGATCGAAATTGACGCCTCCTTTAGGGTGGGCTGATTTTGTGAAGAAATTTCAAACTAAATTTTCAAAAAATTAGCCTCGGCAGAAGTTGGCTATAGTTCTCAAAAATATCCCAATTTTAGCTTTTCTTTCTTTTTTTCAAAGAAAGGTTTCTGGAAAAGTTGCTCCAAATGGTCTGAAACGTGAAAGAAACTTAAAAAAAATCTGTTTGTGTGTCTGTCTGTCTGTCACCGTCGTCGTCGCCGTCGTCTGTCTGTCTGTAGGTTGTCTGTGTCCTCGATAACTCGCGTAATTCTCATCCGATTTGGCTGCAATTTTGTGTGTAGGCTTTTCTCAACACAAGTAAGGACAAGTTCGTTAATAAGACAAATCGGACCAGAGGGTCAGGGGCCCCCATACAAACTCACCACAATTTTCCAGAAATCTAGAGTTCTTATCATCGAAATAAGCCCAAATTTGGAACATAATCTTGTGGTAAGTACTCAAGAACAGTTCCCAAAAAAGTTTAACCCTGGGACATCGGGATCTGCGGGCTCCTATGTACTAGGAATTTACAGAATTTTTGAGTTCTAGTGATCGGTATGAACTCAAATTTGGAATATAAGCTTTTGGTAAGTATCCAAGAACAGTTCCTAAAACGATTGACTCTGGCACATCGGAATCTGAAGGCTCCTAAGTACCGGCCAATTCTAGGCTTCTCGATTTCTACTGATCGAAAAGAGCTCAAATTAGGAATATAAGCTTATAGCAAGTGCCCAAGAACAGTTTCTCTGCTAAATTTTGATAATATTATTCATTCCTGGTGCTTCCAAGTAACAGACTTTCTTGGATAACTCTGAAAATACTTTTCCGATCCTCTTAAAAATTAGCACATCATGTTTGTCAATCAAGTCTAAATCCAGTTCCTGTCACAAAATATACAATAAATATGATGAAAAGCTACATATTCCACTTTGTAGTTTCCTAAGTTTTTCTGATTGATTTTTGAACAGAATGTTTAACCCTATAAAAAATACTCAAGGAAAATATTGAACTTCTTTCCAAGCGAAGCTGAATTTAAAGGTTGTCCTAGAATTTTCCCTTCCTTAGAAAAGCTTAAAATATTTATTTTAATCTTAAAATGCATGCAGTATTTTTTAAATTTCTTTTCAATGAAGGGTGAGCCTTTAACTGGGTTCTTAACAGGGCTACGCGCTGAAAATATATCTTCTTCAACCTAGCACGGGGAAACGTACCATTCGAGGAAACAATCCTCAAGCAGACATACCATTCGTGGAAACGAGCTCCGGGCAAACGTACCATTTGGAGAAACGAGCTTCGGGCAAAGGTACCATTCGGGGAAACGATCTTCGGGCAAACGTGTTCGGGGAAACGGTATTCGGAGAAACGGGCTTCGGTCGAACTAATACTACAAATTAAGTCCGTATTAGTAAAAACTATAATCTAGCAATACGGTTGCCCGATTAAAGAAACAGTTTCTTATTGATAAAATTTCTAAAATCTAGAAACGAATTGCTAGATTTTTTCACATTTTATGATTTGAGAAACGGCTTCTTAATTTGAGTAATAGTTTGAAAGTTTAGCCTAGAAACGGATGCCAGATCTGAGAAACGAATTACTTTACTGTAGCTTTTTTATGTTTAGCAACGGAGATATGATCAGCTGCTAGATTTTTGAACAAAATTCAAAAATATAATTTATCAGCCGCTGCTGAATTTGTGTGTTTTGGATCAAGCAACTGTTTCTAGAAGCTAGAAATGATTTCTTAATAAATATATTCATATTAAATAATATTATATGTAATGCTTCACTAACTTAACTTCAATAAAAATATATCTAAAACAAATATGGTTTTCAATTTTATTTCCAGGTACTTTTTCAATGGTTGCTAGTATCAAGAAACCAATTTCTTGATTCAAGAAATGGTTGCTAGAATCAAGAAACCAGTTGCTAGAATCTATCATTTTGGCTGTCCACTCTTTAGAATTCATTTCTCGAACCAAGCACCTTTTCTTGATTAATGTTTTTGAATCTAAAAATTGTTGTTTGATTCAAGAAATGCATTCCTCTCCGTGATGAAAATCCAATTCCAATATTATCCGCCCAAACCCAAATAATTCGCATTCTGATGTTACGTCATGTCATGTCAAGTTCGAACTGGCTACTTTTTAGCTTTTCATCACCATCATTCATTAAATGAAAAGGTTACATATTTAGTTAAAAAAAAGTTGTTCCAAGACCATTTGGAAACGTGTAAAAAATATTATAAAAATTATTGGAAGAAAAAAAAGTCTGTGTGTGTGGCTGTCGTCTGTCGTTTGTCGTGTGTCTATTATCCTCGATAACTCGCGTAATTCCCAACCAGTTTGGCTGAAACTTTTGTGTGGAGGTTTTTCTCAACGAGTTCGTTAATAATCCAAATCAGGCCACGGGGTCAGGGGGCCCCCATACAAACTCACCAGAATTTTCCAGAAATCTTGAGATCTAATTGTCGAAATGAGCTCAAATTTGAAACATAATCAAGTGGTAAGTGCCCAAGTACAGTTCCTATAAAAGTTTGACCCCGGGACATCGGGATCTAGGGGCTCCTGTGTACCAGGAACTTCGAGAATTCTTGAGTTCCCGTGATCGGAATAAGCTCAAATTTGGAATATAAGTTTTTGCTAAGTATCCAAAAACAGCTCCTAAAAAAGTTTTTTCCTGGGATTTTTGGATTTGAAGGTTTCTAGGTTCTGTTCACTTCCATAATATAAGTTATATAAGCTTTTGGTTAGTATCCAAGAACAATTCAGA
>JXPH01012483.1:0-12978 GCA_001014845.1 Mochlonyx cinctipes
CAGGATAATGATTTTATGGTGATGTTTAGTTTTAAGAAATATAGACAAAAAATAGTTAAATTGAAACAAAGCAATTTTCTATGTAATATAGATAAGCTAGACGAAAAATTTGATTATTTATTGGCAAACTTAAGTGAATCCGGATTAACAAGGAATTATCCAAATTATTTCGACTTACCTACTTTTGTTTTAATCTTAATTGGATTAAACAAATAATTGTAATTGTCCAGTTATTGTGCACATGTGCAATATTGAATGTTTATTTGTTTTTAGTTCTCCTTCTTTATTTTACATGTAGTACATCACCCATACGATTTCGAAAAAATATCAACTAAATTAGACAGAATTATAAATTTTCCAAATTAGCCATTGAAAAGTCCTTTCAACACCTTTTAGCTTTTTAACTGGCGTTTCCATTTCCAATGCTCCAAAATTTCACTTTTGACATCTTCGTTCTAAAACGTCTGACCAATAACTGAAATCTGAAAAAATGCAGACAAAATAAAAACAATAACAATGTTCTTTATTATTCTCTTTCTTATCAAATTATTTGTTTGTTTTGAGGTTTCTTGTGAAAATTGGCTTAAGAAGAATATAGTTTTTGTTATAATTGGCTGGATTGAAAATGTAGTCCAATAATCATTTACGGTGATATAGTATAGTGACATTTTCCTTCGCCTCTTTCTCATATTTAATACATTGTAATATGATGGGGTCGATCGGGTGGTTAAGTGATTAGCATGTTAGCCTCACATCCACCAGGTTCCGGGTTCGATTCCCGGTAGCTGCTACTGTTTTCAGTTGAATTGGAATGTTGATTTTCAGTTTGTAATAATCTGTATTGTCAATATTTCTATAAATAGAACACAGTACAGTCAGTCTGTGAAGTATGCATACACCAACTACCATCTACAGTTATACAACATGATTGTGGGGGCATAATTTGTGTATGTGAGGTTAGTCAGTGCCCTTGCAATAAAAATTTAACACGACTGGATGGGCCCAATGAACTGGTAACTCAGTAGCATAACCATTAAAGTTGTGGTTCGGAATCCACTATAAGCTGTAGGTCCATCAATACCTAGAAAGTTCTCTGAAATATGAGGACTCGTCTGGTCCCAGTAGGGTACTATAGCCTTATTATTATTATTATTATTAATATGATGGGTTGGGTGAAGCAGAGCCCAGGACCTTGCAATGTCAGTTTCTCAGCCAGGTGCTGGGAGACCGTGTCGATTTTTTTAATTTGTAAATTTACAAACGTATCGAATGATATTAAGGCTCTCTTTCAAAATATTTGAATGATATTTAGCTAGCTCATTCGGAGCAGTAGCTACGGTTTTCAATGTTTGGCAGCAAGTTGCTGCGAATTTGACTGTTGTCGATAAAGTGCCAGCTGATATGTTATATTTGTTCAGTTCTCATTGGTATCAATTTCCACCAATGAACTTATTGTGGCACTCTCTTTTGGGTTTTGCTATTTTTATTCTCGGTCTTATCTCTATGATTGGTAATTTGTCGGTCATCTACATATTTTCAAACAACCAAAACACTCCGCATACCTTCAAATCTCCCCGTGATTAACTTGGCCTTCTCAGATTTCCTAATGATGTTTACAGCACAGAAAAAGAATTCTATACAGATGGCCGACTTAGAACAACTACTTTGATGATTTTTTACCCTTACCCGATTGTGAGAATTTTTTTAGTTCACGAGCAAACGATAGGTAGCGCTGATGTTACGGAAGCTTACATGGCTACACCTTTTCAAGTACTTCCTGAATAAATAGTTAGATATTATATTATATTACTTATTCTACGTTAAATTTAACATTTAAAAATTGAATTAGGGCACTTTTTGGGGTGAAATGCTATATTGAACAAGGTCATCTGGTTATTCTTTTTCTGTGTTTACAATGTGCCCTCCAATGATGGTCAATTGCTACTATGAAACCTGGGTGTTTGGATCAGTTATGTGCGAACTCTATGGAATGTGTGGATCACTATTTAGATGCGCGTCTATTTGAACAATGACAATGATCGCGATTGAACGTTACAACGTTATGGTGAAAGGTTTATCAGCCAAACCAATGACGAACAATACAGCTTTGATTTAAATCATGATAATCTATAGAGTGCTTCTCTTGCGTGAACACTCGCTCCATTCTTCGGATGGGGAAGATACACTTCAGAAGGTAATATGACAGCATGCGGAAGTGACTACTTGTCCACAGATATTATGACCAGATCATATTTCATTGTTTACTCTGTCTGGGTATACTACATTCCATTGTTCTTGATTATCTACTCGTATACTATTTGATCAGCAAGGTAAGTTTTATTTCCTTCACCTATGTAGGAAGTAATTCTACAAGCTCATTTCAGGCTGTATCAGAACACGAAAAGAAAATGCGTGAACAGGCTAAAAAAATGAACGTTGTCTCCCTCCGATCATCGGAAGCTAAGAATACAAGCACAGAAATGAAATTACCTAAAGTCGCTTTAGCCACCATTTCATTGTGGTTCTTTGCCTGGCCACCATACCTAGTCATCAATTACATCGGGATCTTCAAGGCCGCTCCAATCACCCCACCCGCTAACCATCTGGGGATCTCTGTTCGCTAAAGCTAATCCCGTTTACAATCCAATTGTATACGGTATCAGCCTTCCACGATACAGAGCGGCCTTGTACCCGAAATTCCCATCTCTAGCTTGTGCTGACGCTCCTGATGACAAACAATCAGTTGCCTCTGAGATGACCACTGCCGTTGTTGATGAGAAAGCATAAGCCTATAAAAAAAACAAAGATAAACGGATAACCAGGAGAATGTTGTAGAATTTAATTTATTTATTTATTTATAAAATTATCAAAAAAGCAAATTTTTATGAAAATGAATTTTTATTCAAATTGAAAATCAAGCTTCTCAAAATGTGGTTTTGTAAAATTAGTATCTTTCCTCTGATTCTTGTTGACTCTTTTATTATAACTCCAATATGTTAGAATGTCGTCGGTTGCATAGAGGTAGTGTTGAGGTTCTTTTGAACAGTCTTTCTCCATGTAATAATCCTGCTTCTTTTTCAATTTTTCGCGAAACTCTTCTTGTTTGTGGGCACTTTCAATTTTGCTATGGTATTCTCGCATCAACATGTTGGCAAACTGTTTTTGGTAGTTCTTCCTTAACGTTTCCCGTCGAGTAAGTGGACGTTCTTCCTTAATAAACTGGATGAATTTGCTATCGTATTCGGTTGACAGGAAAGGATGCTTAACAATTTTCACGTTGTCTTTGGCGAATGGAAATTCACCTGAACTGCAGTTTTTCCGGTTCGTTTGGATTGGATTTTCCATTTTTAATTATACAATAAAAATAATTGACAACAAAATACGAAAATAGAAGTTTTATGAAATTGATTTAACAAAATAATATGGTTGCTATGCTAGAAAAGCTATAGGTTAGGTAACCGAATAAAGTATAAGTATTGCTCAGAGAGATGACATAGTTTATTCCTCCAAGGTATTGCTTGTGTTATTGTTATCATGCGCAGCGAATGTTCTGAGTTTTCTAACTTGCTCTAAAATGGTTCGAGTTCCAAGGTCGGTTATTTTATATCTTGCTCGAGTTCTATTTCCTTTACAGAAAAAAGCTTTGCAACAATCGGGAATCACACCTGGGACATTGGGCAGCATATACTGCTATGTTAACCACTTCGCCATCCCAGACAGTCATTTTTTTTAAATGTGATGTGACTAAAGTCCGACTCCTGATTCCGAGGTGTGTTAGGTTAGAAGCACCAATACCCTATGCACTGAATCATCAAATTGAGTGTAAGGGTCTTGGCGTTTCTCCTCATGATTGTACAGAAATCTTACCTGAGTTCAAAATTGGAATGTAGACTCTTGGCAACTGCCGTTTAATTAACAAGAAATTGTGGGCCCTAACCTAGCTAACAAATTAATTTCTTTGTAAGACAATATTTATTTCATATTTAGTTCTCGTTGTGACACTGTCACATTTTCTTTCGTTTCTTGTTTCTGACCGAAATTCTTGTTTGATCGAAACAAGATAATATTTCTCGAACAAGATTCTTGTTCACCCTGGACTTTTAACAAACAAGATCTTATTTGTGAGATACTAGACGTTGTTTTTGACAGAACTTCAGGTGGAAAAAGATCTTGTTTGTGACAAATTAGCTAAACAACTACCTTGTTTCTACCAACCAAGATCTTGTTTACCGAGACGATTGACCCAAACAACGTCTTGGTTGGGAGAGACAAGATCTTTTATTGTTGCAACTGATAAAAACATGTTTGCCCTAACCAACCTACTTTTTGCTTTTCTTTCATCATATTTATAGATAGAAAAGAAAAGCTATTGTATTCAGTAAAAAAAAAGTTTGTTCCTCAGGAAAAGATTCTCCAAATGGCCAGGACACGTGAAAAAAGCCTCTCTGTCTGTCGTCGTCGTCGAAAACGCACGTAATTCTCGACCGAGTTGGCTGAAATTTTGTGTGGAGGCTTTTCTCAACAATAGTAAAGACGAGTTTGTTTATGAGCCAAATCGTGCCACGGGATCTGGGGGCCCCCATTCAAACTCACTAGAATTTTTCAGAAATCCTGCGTGCTAATGATCAGAATGAACTCAAATTTGGTCCATAATCTTGAGGTAAATACCCAAGAACAGTCCCGAAAAAAGTTTCACCCTCGGATGTGCCAGAAACTTCCAAAAATCTTGAGTTCTATCATTAGAATGAACTCAAATTTGGAATATAAGCTTTTGGTAAGTATCCAAGAACAGTTCCTAAAAAGTATGATCCTGATACTTGGGGCTCCTAGGTACCAGGAACTTCTAGAATTCTTGAGTTCTAGCGAACGGAATAAGCTCAAATTTGGAATATAAGCTTTTAGTAAGTTCCCAAAAGCAATTACTGAAAAGGCTTGACCTTGGAACATCAGGACCTGAGGGTTCCTATTTACCAGGATCTTCCAGAATTCTTGAGTTCTAGTGATCGGAATGAGATCAAATTTTAAATTTAAGCTTACGGCAAGTGCCCAAGAACAGTTCCCGTGCTAAATTTAGGATAATATTCATTCCTGGAGCTCCCAATTCCCAGACTTTCTTGGATTACTCTGTAAATACTTTTCCGATCCTCTTCCAAATTTGCCCATCATCATCTTTGTCGAAGTCTTAATCAAGTTCAAATCACAAAATATACAATAAATATGAAAGAAAAGCTACATAATCCATTTGTGGTTTCTACGTTCTTTTAGTTGGTTGTGAGCTTTTGTTGGTTAGAAGAAACAAGGTTCTTTCTCAGCGTACATCTTAGTTGAATGCTCAGTTATTCGAGATAAAAAGATGTTGATAAAGTATATGCTTTGTATGCTTTATTGAATAATTGAGAAATCTCCGGGAGCTATCAAAAATATACTTGCTGCATAAAAACGTAAGCATATAGGAGGATAGAAGGCGTTTGAATGGTGTTCATAAATTGTTTACAAATTACACGTTTCACGTAGTATAAAACCATTTATTTCTATGTTATCATAAGCTTTTTATTTGTAATTTTCCATAGCGCGTTTCTATTGCTCACAATTAATAAGCTTACATGCTCATAACACTCATAGTATTCAATCACGGATCTCTGCAACAAATATTAACCTAAAAAACCTCTTGAAACAAGTAGTTTTGAAATGATCTGTAAGGTCTGGCGAGCGTTCTGTGCCATTTTAAGTCACTATTTAGTCTTACACATTACTTAGTTTTCAAAATATGGTGCAATTTTTGTAGCACATACCCCATACTTTCACACAAAAATTCAAAATTTGAATATGGTATGGTCAATAACTCGAGATAACTTGGTCTCTTACAATTTTCTTCTTAGTTTGGTGTATCTTTTCAAGTCGTGAAATTTTTTAAATTTTGTGTTTAACCCATAAGTGGCCATACATGACCCTCATCAAGTGACCATAACACCCCAATGTGCGATATGGAACAGGAAATAAAAATGCTCGACTGTCACAATAAAAGTTTCTGATACACATTTTTCTTGAAATTCTTACTTGTACAAGAGAAGATGTTATTTATGAACAACAATATGTTATTTGTTGTCAGAAATCCGAGATAATTTTGAGAAACAAGATCCCGTATCGACAAAACAAAAATTTTGGTCAGACACAATAACCCCTCCCAGAAGAAACGTCAAAAATTGTGTCAGTGACGTGACGAGAATCGATCCATAATTCTCTATGTCACAATACTCGCCTCTTATCCAATAAAAAACAAACTAGTTTAATGCCTGGGTTGGGGCAATCAAACTCTTGTTTAGAAGCTTTTTTTGATTTGGTTACTTTACTGTATCTATCTCTACTGTATATCTTGTTTGAGTCACATAAGATTAGTTGTTATAACAAGATGCACAAAACATCAATCAAGATTTTGTTTGTGAAAAACAAGATGCCTGGGTGAAACAAGATCTTGCTGGGCCTTTAATGTTATTTTTTCATAGTTATCTTGTTTTTTTTTAAACAACAATAGTTAGCAAATAATATCTTGATTCTACTAAAAAAATATATTTCACCTTGTTTGTATCAAACAAGTTATTGATTGGCTTGTTTCTTCCAACCAAAGACAAACAAGATCATGTTTCTCTCATTCTCTCATCAATAAACAAGTTTTTTCTTAATGTGTTTATCTTACTCATGTACTCGTTTTACAAGAGATTTTTTAACCCAATGGTTGTTCCAAAGAACCGTGCAGTGTAATGGATACGATATAATTTTGTCATAGATTAATAATAGGATATGGCTGAGAAAATTCGACATTAATTGAGAAAAACAGCGGCACTTTTTTGGTGGTCATATACCGCATTATTTTATTAGAATTTACTTCTCCCTCGTAATATTTTCACAAATAACCTCCCCTCGGTTTGTTGATGTTTTGAAATGTCAAAATTTTATATTCAAAAAGTGCAGTCGCCAGATAAGTGAGAATTATTCGAAATGAATGAAAGCTTAATAAAAATCAATGTCAGTACCGGGGCTTCCTCCCACATGCCGAAAAATAAAATTAATGTAAACAAATAAAAAATTACGTTTTGAAAAAGTGTTTCTCGGCAGAAACAATTTATGCGATCGTTGCGCCGATGTTCTGAGCGGTGATATATCACGAAATTCATGCGATTGGGTACTCATTGAAAATTGAACCATTTTTTCTTCGAAGATGCATATCTTATTATTAATCTATGATTATGTCGTATTATTAGCATTATAACTGGCGTTTAATTTATAGAAATTTCGATTTGTTTATTGTTATGTGTTCACATAAGTACATAAGCAGTTCGATCAATCTAAGTATAACACAAAGATTAGTTTGATTTTATTTTCATGGCTTAACAAAAGTAAAAATTGGATTTCAATTATTTATATCTGCTTTTGAAATTTTATATGCAAACTATTGGTCGTAAAGACTTTCTTATAAATAAAGTTCCTAGAGTACATTAGCCCATGCGATGGGTAAAGTTGGCCAATTTGAACATTGGATACCTAATTTGATTGTTCTCGTTTCCTTTATTTAAAGAGATCTCTCTCTCATAGTGTCTACCATGAGAAAGGCATGAGAACATAGTCTGGAAACTTCATGCACAGTTCTCCGTAACATAGTGACGAGGTTAGATATTCGAACGTACCAACCCGTTAATTCTAAAATGTCACGGGAAAAACGTGGGAAATCACAAAGTGGATTATATATTCATTTCTTCGTTTTTATTGTACCTATATTGGAAAGGATCATATATACAAATTTTGGAGAGGATCTGAAAACTATTTAAAGAGTTATCCAAAAAAGTCTGGGTATTGGAAGTCTTGTTCTTGGGCACTTACCAAAAGCTTCTATTGCTAATTTGAGCTCATTCCGATCACTAGAACTCAAGAATTCTAGTAGTTCCTGGCTCCTAGAAGCCCTCAGGTCCGGATGTTCCAGGGTCAAACTGTTTTAGGAACTGTCTTGGATACTTTCCAGAAGATTATGTTCCAAATTTGAGCTCATTCCAATCATTACCACTCAAGATTACTGAAATTTATGGTGAGTTTGTAGTACAGGGACTCCCAAATTCCGTTGCCCGATTTGACCCTTTGACAAGCTCGTTATTACTTTTGTTGGGAAAAGCCTTCACACAAAGTTTCAGCCAAATCGGTTGAGAATTTGGTGAGTTTGTTCACGTTTCAGACCATTCGGAACAACTTTTCCCGCAGAACCAAAATTTTTAAATTTTACTGAATGCATAAGCTTTTTTCCTATCATAGATATGATGGGAGAAAGAAGAAAAGCTTGAACAAAATTTCGTCTTTTATCGAATTTATTTGTCAGCTATGACAGCTTTCATCACGGACACAATAAAATACTGTATTTCAAATCTATTTTATCGGCAAACAAAAGCTTTACGTTGCATTTAAAATCAGAGGTCATAAAGCTTATTGCAACAAAAGACTGATAAATTACAGTTTAGATAGATATTTTTTTCTAAAAAAAACCAAACCCAAAATAAGACACTTCTGCATCGGTATTTTCTTCAGCAAGACAAAGTCGATACAACTTGGTCCGAATTCTTTGAAAAGGTATGTAATATTATAGTTGTGTGAGAAAGATTTTCCAACCAATAACAAAAAATTAAATATTTATGTAAAATTGTATAATACCCCAGATAATACCCAACATATAAGCTTGTTATCAAAAAGCTTGCCGTATACTGAAAACTATATGCACCGAATAAAAAGCCGAGGAAATCCCAATTTAAAATCAACTGAAAAATCCCAGTTCATCTGGAATTTGATGGTACATTGTGTGGGGATCCGACCATTAGGCCAACAATTTGTGGCCAAAACGTACATTAGGCCAACATTACATAAGGAAGAAGAAAGAAAAGCTAAAATTGAAACAAAAAAGCTCAGAAAGACCCAACTGGGGTCTGAGTCATTAGGCAAACGTAATTAGGCCAAAACGTACATTAGGCCAACAGTACATTTAACGTAAATTAGGCCAAATATACTTTGGGCCTAATGTGCTGTTGGTCTAATGTAAGTTTGGCCTAATGTACTGTTGGCGTAATGTAAGTTTGGCCTAATGTACTGTTGGACTAATGTACGGTGTTGGCCTAATGTACGTTTGGCTTAATGTACGTTTGGCTTAATGTACTGTTGGCCTAATGTACTGTTGGCCTAATGTACGTTTGGCCTAATGTACTGTTTGCCTAATGTACGTTTAATGTACACACTTTAAAAAATATCCCGATATTCGGGAAAAATAACCCGGAAACTCGGAAGAAATCAAACTCGAACACTCAGCAAGTGAAACATCGGGTCAGGATATTTTTTAAGTGTTTACTGTTGGCCTAATGTACGTTTGCCCTCATGTAGGTTTTGGCCTAATGACCCAGACCCCTTGCATGGTACGTTGGGTCTTGCTAAGCTTTTTTGTTCCAAATGTAACTTTGCTTTCTTTTTCTCATCATCTCTATAGATAGAAAATAAAAGCTTACGTATTCACTAAAATTTCAAAAGGTTGCTCCAAATGGTCTGAAACGTGAAAAAAAAACTAAAGAAAATGCCTATGCGTGTCTGTCTGAATCCACGATAACTCACGTAATTCTCAACCTATTTGGCTACAATTGGTTGTGCATGCTTTTCTCAACTAAAGTAAGAACGATTTCGTTAATGGTCCGAATCGAACCACGGGGTCTGAGGGCTCCCATACTAACTCACCAGAATTTTCCAGAAATCTTGAGTTCTAATGATCGGAATGAGCTCAAATTTGGAACATAATCTTGTGAACGAACAATCCCTTAAAAAAATTGACCTTAGGACATCGGGATCTGATGGCTGCTAGCTACCAGGAACATCCAGAATTATTCAGATCTAGTGTTTGGAATTAGCTCTAATTTGGAATATAAGCTTCTGGCGACTGACCAAATCTAGTTCCTTTGCAAAATTTGGATATTATCACCCGTTCCTATTCCTTCCAAATACCAGACTTTCTTGGATAATTCTGTAAATACTTTTGCTATCCTATTCAAAATTTGAAGTTCCTTTTATTAAATATACAGTAAGTATAAAAGAAAAGCTATATAATCCACTTTGTTACGTTTTTTGATGCATTCACGGGCAATATAATTTCCCTTACTTTTCTGTGATTTTCCCGTACCGTATAATAGTGCACACAAAGTCGTTTTTCGTTTGAATACTAAATTGAATTATGAGATCTGCTTATAAATATGAATATTTTGCGTATTTTTGTGTAAGAAAGATTTGATCCTTATATCCGAAAACAGTGAAAAGTGAAAAATAATACAAAAAGTGAATAAAAAATGGTTGCTTATGGGGCAGCTTACGCTAGTGCTTGGCATCAGCCTCAAGCTAATTTGACAGTCGTCGACACAGTTCCTCAAGACATGTTGTATTTGGTCGACGCCCATTGGTACCAATACCCTCCAATGGAGTCCCTTTGGCAGCAAATTTTGTGCTTCTGCATTTGTGTGTTTTCGATAATCGCTTTGATTGGAAACGGCTGCGTCATCTACATCTTCAGCTCGACCAAAGCGCTTCGAACACCCTCAAACTTTTTGGTTTTAAATTTGGCGTTCTCAGACTTCTTTATGATGTTCACGATGGGACCTCCGATGGTCATAAATTCATACTATGAAACATGGGTGTTTGGACCACTTTTCTGTCAAATCTACGGAATGTTTGGATCTATGTGGGGATGCGGATCAATTTGGAGTATGACGATGATTGCTTTCGATCGTTACAATGTTATTGTGAAAGGATTGTCAGCAAAACCAATGACAAATAATGGTGCATTGTTGAGGATATTATTTGTTTGGGCTTTTTCGGCTATTTGGACAGTAGCGCCTATTCTAGGTTGGAGCAGATATACCCCAGAAGGTAGTATGACCGCCTGTGGAACTGACTATTTATCAGATGATATTAGTGCGTTTTCATACCTTATCTGCTACTCGATCGCGTGTTATTTTGCTCCATTGCTCCTGATCATTTATTCGTACTGGTTCATCATCAAGGTAAGACTTAATGTCCGTTATTTAATTTAGATTTAAAATAAAATTGTGGTATTTTGAAGGCTGTGGCAGCACATGAGAAAAATATGCGAGAACAAGCTAAAAAGATGAACATCAGTTCCCTAAGAACCCGACACGCCAGCACAACGAACACTGAAATGAAGCTAGCAAAAATCGCTCTATTTACAATTTCACTATGGTTCATGGCTTGGACCCCTTACTTAGTTATAAATTACTCTGGAATGTTTAAGTTAGGAAATGTAACTCCACTCTTCACTATTTGGGCATCACTTTTCGCTAAAGCAAACGCAGTGTACAATCCAATAGTTTACGGAATCAGTCATCCAAGATATCGAGCTGCATTGTACAAGAAGTTCCCATCTCTTGCATGTGAGGCACCAAAGGAAGAAGATGATGCAAAATCAAACGCTTCGGAGGCGACTACCATTGAGACAACACCTACTTAATTTATGAAATGAATGATCTAATTATTTGAATTTATTATTTATTATTTATTATTTTGAATTATTTATGACTAAAGAATTTAAATGAAAACTATAATAAAGTATTTTAACCATTTCATGTTCAAAGTATATCATTTATAATGCAGTGAATTGATATTAAAATAGGACTATGCAGTGATCAGTTACTAATTTGGAGCTTAATCGATCTAATATAATCTATAATCTTGTCTTATAACATGTTCTGGCTCTAAAAATTTAAACTTTTTGTAAGTAGTTGTTATAATCAAGTACTTCAAGAGCATGAATGACTTTTGGACATCATAGAGTGACTTAGCACAGAGCTGCAAAACACAACACCACTGATACAGATATTACTAACCGTTAGTTCTTGTTAAGGTAATTCTAAACCTAGTTTAATTTTGTTTGTTGAAGAATTTTTCCTAAGCGATCAAGAGAGTAAACGTCATTGATATTAGGACAGGACTATGCAGTGATCAGATACCAATTTTTCCCTCATAAAAAGTTGCTCCAAATAGTCTAAACTGAAATGCGAAGAAACCGAAAAAATACTGTCAGTGTGTGTCTGTGCCCTCAATAACTCGCGTAATTTCAACCACTTTCGCTGAAACTTTGTGTAGTGTGGTGACTCAAGAAAAGAAAGGACGAGCTCGTTAATGGACTGAATCGAGTCATACGAACTCAGCACAGTTTTCCAGAAATTCCGAATTCTATAATGGTCGGAATGAACTCAAATTTGGAACATATAATCTTGTGGTAAGTATCTTAAAACAGTTCCTGAAAAAGTTTGACCTTAAGACATTGGAATCTGAAGGCTCCCAATGTCGCTCCAGCTAATTAAGAGAGGCATTGATTACTGATGACGTCACTCCATTTTATTATATCATCATCATTTTTGGCATAAACTGTCAACTTTGTATGGAAGCCCACAGAAGCCTTTATCCGATTGAGCTAAAAATTAGTAGGCATTAAAAGGGTAGTACAAAATTCATCCCTGCCAATTTTCAGCTCAATCGGTCTAAAGCTTTTGTGGGCTCCCATACAAAAATTCGTCATATTATCGATAAAAACGATATAAATCACACATTTATTGATAAAATCTTTTAAAATTTTGACGTCATCAATAATCAGTACATCCCCTCTCTGACACCCCTTATTAGCCAGCGCATACGGTAGAAGGGCAGGTATAAAAAAACTATAGATGTTAAAGTCGTGGTGCCGGATTGGCCAGGATCTTTTTAATTTCAAAAAATAAATAAAAAAATAAATTCGATCGCGCTAATTTAAGGAAATATTTTTAATACGACGACCGGGTGGTTGAGTGGTTAGCATGCTAGCCTCACATCCACAAGGTTCTAGGATCGATTCCCGGTAGAAACTGCTGTGTTCTAAATTAGATTGTTGATTTTCAGTTTGTGATAAATCTGAATTGT
>JXPH01012504.1:7341-17685 GCA_001014845.1 Mochlonyx cinctipes
GGCGATTTTGAGATTGACGGTAAAATCGTCGAATGCGTCGAGAAATTTACATACCTCGGCAGCAAGATAACAACTAATGGTGGTACCTACGAGGACCTGCAAAAGGAAGATTTTATGCACTAAATAACATCTGGCGCTCGGGCTTTGTATCAAAAAACACCAAGCTTCGACTATTTAGAAGTCTTGTACTATCCACACTGTTGGAAGCGTTCCAGACTTGGAAAGTGATAGAATCAGTCACCAATAAAATTCAGGCATTTTTCAATCGATGTCTGCGTCAAATTTTCCGGAGAAGATGGCCTCAAACGATTACTGACACTGAATNGCGTTCCAGACTTGGAAAGTGATAGAATCAGTCACCAATAAAATTCAGGCATTTTTCAATCGATGTCTGCGTCAAATTTTCCGGAGAAGATGGCCTCAAACGATTACTGACACTGAATTATGGCAGCAATGTGGTATGACTAATATGGAGATAGAAATCAGGCGACGTAAACTTGAATGGATCGGCCACGTGCTACTAAAGGACCTAATGGAGCCCAGATCAGAAGCAAAAGAAGCTTTGGAGTACTGTCCTCGGAAAGGAACCAGATCCAGAGGTAGAACACGCCAAACTTGGTGGTGTTCCGTCAAGTCCGAGTTGGGTGTAAGCAATGATGAATGGGGTGACGTAATAGAAACCGCTAGGGACCGAATGAGATGGAATAGGACTATTGATCGGATATTGAACTCGAATACAAAAACAAGGTTTTTAGTACTTTTTTAGGGTTTTTCCTTCTGACCTAGCAGATAAGCTACTGGACAGGCAACACCAATTTTTAACGAGAATCCGCTAAAGTTGGCCTAAAACTTTGCATTAGCAAGATGAAAAAATGACTCCAATCTTCCTCTGATACTCAACAACAACCTCATAGGGCGAGTAACACAATTCCAGTATCTGCGGAGTAGTATTATCGAAGATGACGATACACCTAACGATGTTGAAACAAGGATAAAAAAGGTCATACAGCATTCATCGTCCTTAATTGTATATGGCGTTCTTCGATCTACAGCATCAAAACTAAAATCAACATATTTAGATCATGGATACTATCGTTACTTTTATACGGTTGTGAGACCTGGCTCGTCACAGAGGACATAAAAGGACAAATATATGTCCTGGTTTGCGTCTCTCAACGCTGATGGAAGCAAATGCTTGGGCAGATCAAAGTGGCAGCTCTTTGTTTAGCAACAAATGGCACTCCGACGTACGAGATGGCTTTTTATTGATGGCCTATGGCTCTTAGAAACAGTTCAGCATCCGTTGGATAAGATTAAAAGTGAAGAAGTGATACTTTGGACTATCACTCTTGCGAATATAAAACTTTAGAATGGTGAACCGTTTTTTGTGGTGAATTAAATACAAATAAAGGCATTTTTTTTGTATTTTCTATATTTCAAAAAGAGAAAGTTGGGCCGACCAAAAAGTTTTGATATCATTATTTTGATAGATATCACATGGTTCCATGTTGCATAGTTACATTTTTTTTTAAAGTGCTACAAAATGTTAAAAAAATAACTTTAAAAGTGCTTCTAGTTACAACTAGTTTCAGTAATGGTTCAGCATAAGCTACTCAGGAGTTTTAAAAAATTTTTATCATTTTTATTGAACCGTATTGCTACCTACCTGAAAAACTAGAAAAACACACACTCAAAAAACGTAGGAAACCACAAAGTAGATCATATAAATTTTCTTTTTTATTTATTGTACATTTGAACATAAGATCCAGCTCCTATCATAAGAGCTGGATCTTATGTTCAAATTTTTAAGAGGTTTGGAAAAGTATGTACAGAGTTGTCCATGAAATTCTGGTAATTGAAGCACCACAAATGGATGATATAATTAGCAAAGAAAGATAAGATAAGAAACTCTTCTTACCTACATTCCAAATTCGAGCTCATTCAGATCATTAGAACTCAACCATTCTGGAAGTTCCTAATATATAGGAGCCCTCAGATCACGATGTCTCAGAGTCAAACATTTTAAAAACTGCTCTCGGACATTTGCCAGAAGATTATGTTCCAAATTTGAGCTCATGCCGATTATTAGAACTCAAAAAATTCTGGTGAGACCCCGTGGCCCGATTTGATCTAGTAATGAACTCGTCCTTACTTTTGTTGAGAAAAGCCCTCGTACTATATTTCAGCCAGATCGGTTAAGAATTACGCGAGTTATCAAGAACACAGACACACACACAGATAGACAGACAGACAGACATTTTTTCTTGTTTTTTCACGTTTCAAACCATTTTAAGCAATTTTCCCGAGGAACCAAGACTTTTAAAATTTTATTGAATACATAAGCTTTTCTTTTCTGTCTATAGATATGATAAGAGAAAGAAGAAAAAGCTAAAATACAAAAATACTTAAAAACTTAAGCACCAATACTGGTTTAACAAAACCTACTCCCGCCTCCTAATAATTTATTATGCAATTCTTCTCATGTATAGAATTATTCCATCTATTTATTGTTCACTTAATTATGCTGTAATTATAGGATGCAAAAATTGTTAAAGATGATGCAAAAACGGCTATGCATTATATCAGACATGAAAAGCGATAAATAGAATGCTGGTAAGTTGGTACATAAGGTCAATTCTTATTAACTTAAATTTTACCTTGTTAAAATAATGCCTTGCGGCTTAGTCTTTCTAAAATAGAATTGCTTGTTAATTCTTTAAATTCAAATGAATGGCCATGATTCATGGCATGATCGAGTTAAAATTCCAAAATCCGGAAATTATTTTATTACGCGTATTTTCTTTTCCTTCTTTTTCTAGAATTAAATTCACTCAACATAATGTGTGCTATGCAAATAGAATACTCTTAGGCGAATTATTTTACACAGCCCCGTACCTAGTGTGTAACAAATTATGTAGAAATTTTAAAAATTGTTTTCAGAGATGGTTTTTTTTTTAAGTTAAAAACCTTCAAAAATTCTCGAAATAGTAGTTGAAGAGGTTGAAGCGTAAGTTATTTAGAGCATACGACCATGGGGCTTAGAACATAAGGCCGATTATCATATAGGCGAAAATTCAAATGGCCGAAAAATTTAAACCGAATTTCTCGAAAGATCGAAAAATTGACTTCCCTTCTTTACAAGGAAAAACCGAGATTTTGCATAATCCCTAATGAAATAAACCGAAAATTTAATTTATTCGACTGTAAAAAAAACTCATTTAATAGCGTAGCCTTTGTTTGCAGGGCTCTAGAGGTTCATCCTTCTTTTAAAAGAAACAGAAACAGAACATCCCGTCCACTATTTTCCAAATAGTTTTTAACGAGTTGAGCAACATGTGGCCAAGAATTGTCATATATTGGAAAATCAATGTCTCGTGTCTGGTCTTCCATTCTGGCCGTTCTTCCTTCAATGCTCTGTTTAAACGAATCAGTTGTTGTTGGTACAGCTCTCCTGGTATGGTTTCACCCGATTTTAGAAGCTCATAATACACAACTTTCTTCTAGTCCCACCAAATACAGAGCATTATCTTGGCAGTGTGAGTATATTCTTCTTCAGTGTCGATTTGGCTGGCTGGCCGGACTTCACATACGATTTGTTGCGTTTCGGATTGTCGTAATGAATCCATTTTTCATTGCCAGTAACAATTCGATGCAAAAACAACTTCTTAACATGACGCTCGAGAAGCATTTCAGACATGCAAATCGCCTTTCCAAGTCTCTCGGCTTCAACTCGTATGACAACAAATTTTCTTGCTTTTGGATGAAT
Source organism: Mochlonyx cinctipes (assembly GCA_001014845.1). NCBI lineage: Eukaryota > Metazoa > Arthropoda > Insecta > Diptera > Chaoboridae > Mochlonyx > Mochlonyx cinctipes. Next base: position 11,108 of record JXPH01012504.1, read on the forward strand.
TCCAATGCTTTTAGGTGGTTGGAAATGGCTGCTTGATTCACGCTCAATGATTCCGCAAGCTCTTCTTGTGTTTGACACGAGTCTTGATCGAGTAACGCTTCCAATTCTTCATCTTCAAACTTTTTCGGCTGTCCAGACCGCTCTTTGTCTTTGATGTCAGAATCGCCACTTTTGAAGCGTTGAAACCACTTGAAACACTGTGTTCTTGCAATAGAATGTTCACCATACAATTCCACGAGCGAACGGTGACTTTCAGCTGCAGTTTTCTTTCCGAAAAAATGACTCAGAAAAACTTCCCGCAAATGCTGTTTTTTTCACCAATTTTTAAAATTTTTCATGATTGAAACAAAATTGATACGCACAAGCAAATCACTGACTGACTTGACTGATTTTGACAACTTATGAATAGAGCTTCAAAATGATTTGTATATATCAATGATTTTCTACAGTGCATACACAAGAGTTGACATCTAGTGTCAAATTATGGTTTTAAACTTATAGACCCAATACCAATTTTAACATAATTAAATTTTAGGCCCTAATAGGCGTAAACTAGGCAATAGCAAAGCACATCATTTTTAATAACCATTGTGTAGAGTCTTGGTCCTTACTTTTTCTTCTTCTTCTTAATCGATGGCCTGTTTGAAATAAATCCTTCGACGCCCAAGCCTGGTTACGTAAATAGAAAAAAAAACCTGACTTGTTCTATTATATTAAGGCAGATTTTGGAGTTTTGAATAGGCTCTACAATTTGGCATTCAATCTGGATATTGATCTTTTTCCCACCATTGTTATCTTAAAAACAATAATGGGACAAGAGCTTCTCAGCTCGACCAAGAAACTCTGAATTCTTATTTCCTAAAAAGCTTAATCTGAGAGTTTCAGCTGTTAGATCGCCAATCCCGTTGTTTGCTTCAGACTCTTATAGGTCCTTTCTCCAAAAACTAAAATAAATTGATTTTCGGCCCAGTTATGGCTATAGTCCCTAGGGCCTTTAGGAAGGGAAGGGAGAATAAAAAAGTTGAATAGTATTGTCTGGTTATTTTTTTTTGCTTTTAAGTAGGAATGGGTACAAAAATTTAAATCACCCATATCAAGTTTAAAACATGTTTTGGAGGATGTCTCTGTATAGACGAATAAATACTAAGATATCCAGAAGCATAGTTCGGCGCATTGAAGAACCAATGTTGTGTACTTGGTTTCAAAAGCATGTTGGTTGAATAAAATACTATAATGTTGAAGAGTATTGCTATAATGTGAAGAATTTTGGTTTCGGTAATAAGTGTATTTAGTTTGTGTCTAAGATAATATGAAATCCTATTGAATATATGCGCCACCTAGTATATTTTCAATGCATTATGCGTTGTTGCATATATTCTTTTTTTAAATGTTTGTATGCCTTCCCAAACCACTTGAGATGATCAACAACCGATGATACAACACCGAAACGATGTTTCTGGAAATCAAGGTTTTTATTCGTCTATGGTCTGTGTGTCGGTCCGCTGATTATTACGAGTAGTTTCTTGTTAATTTTTTGCCGTATGATAACTCAAAATCGCAAACTCCGATTTGGCAGAAGCTTTTTAATAATGCGACGAGAACTATTGATTTCGAGTGCAATCGGACAAAAGCATCTATGGCTCCCATTCAAATTTTCGTAATTTTATCGATAAAATAGCTCTAAATGTCGGCTTTGACGACCAGGTGGTTGACTGGTTAGGATACTAGCTTATCATCATCTAGTTTCCGGGTTCGATTCCTGAAAGCTCTGTGTTCAGTTGAATTAGAATGTTGATTTTCAATTTATAATAAATCTGCATTATCGAATTTCTATAAATAGAACACAGTACAGTCAGTCTGTGAAATATGCATGCACCTACTATCATCTACAATTATATAACCTATGACTGTGGTGGTATATGTGTGTGTCAGGTTAGTCAAAACTGAACATGACTTGATGGGCTCAATGAGAATTTAGAGTTGTGGTAGTTCGGAATCCACTATAAGCTGTAGGTCCACTAATACCTAGAAAGTTCTCTGAAGTATGAGGACTCGCCTGGTCCCAATAGGGTACTAGGCCTTATTATATTACTATTATTGTTAAATGTCGGTTATGAAAAAAATATTTTGAAATTTTTGAAATTTTTGACAGGATCATAATTGGCCCCCATTTTATGCCTACGAATTGCACAATCGGACAAAGGCTTCTGTGAGCTCTAGTGATGCAAGTTTGGGCGATATATCGGCGATATATCGATACGTATTGTTTTTCAAATTTATTTAATTTTTTCAAATTATTTTAAATAAAATTTCTAAAATCAATTTAGGATTGGCCGATAGATCGATGTTCGCATATCAGATGATTTACCTATTCATTTTGTTAAATATCAACGATACGTATAGGAAAATATCGATACACTTGCATCACTAGCTGAGCTCCCATACGAATTGACATTTTTATACCAAAAATGATGATTTATTATAATAAAACAGAGTGACGTCATCAATAATCAGTACGTTGCCCCTAATGTCACCCCTAATAAGCCAGAGTGACATTAGGGACAAAGCATACAAAAAAACTATAAAAATTAAACTCGTGACACCGGTTTGGGCAGGTCTGATGGTGCACTAACCCTAATTTCGGGGTAAGAAAAACGGAAATCCAAATCCACTAGAATCGGTCTATTGCAGCTATTGATTTTAGCTTGTTTTTTAATTTTCTCAAATACTGATATAGACTAATTCGAGAGTGCCAAAAACGATAAAGACAATGTGTAGTTGCTGAATAATAACCAAAAATGGCGAAATTTTAGTTTTTGTGGCAAACATCTCAGAAGAAACAGCAGTGTGAGGTTGACCATTTATACATTATTTTGTGGCCAATTATCAATATCCCATTTATTAATACCTACTCTGAGCAGTTAGCAGTACCAGAATTTAATTAGTTCTTTTGAAGAAATTTCACTGGCTAAGGTATTAATGAAAATCGCTAATGTAAATTAAATTATTTGATTCATAAACACCAAACATATAAGTCGACCACAACGACGCTAAATCAATAAAATCGATTCAGAATTACATCACATTCAAGGCTACGTTTATTGTAATTTTGTTTACGTTTAAAATTTTCTTTCTTTCACTCATCATATCTATAAATATAAAAGAAAAGCTCATGTGTTCAGTAAAATTTGAAAAATTTTGGTTCCTCGTAAAAATTGCTCCAAATGGTCTGAAACTTGGAAAAAACCCCAAAAACATGACTGTCTGTGTATCTGTGTGTATGTCTGTAATATAATAATATAATAATAAGGCCTATAGGTACCCTATTGGGACCAGGCGAGTTCTCATATTTCAGAGAACTTTCTAGGTATTAGTGGACCTACAGCTTATAGTGGATTCCGAACCACCACAACTTTAATGGTTATGCTAATGAGTTACCAGCTCATTGAGCCCATCAAGTCATGTTCAGTTTTTATTGCAAGGAAACTGACTAACCTGACATACACACATATACCACGACAATCATAGGTTATATAATTGTAGATGGTAGTAGGTGTATGCATATTTCACAGACTGACTGTTCTGTGTTCTATTTATAGAAATATCGATAATGCAGATTTATTACAAACTGAAAATCAATATATCTAATTCAAATAAACACAGAGCTGGTACGGGAATCGAACCCGCAACCTAGTGGATGATAGGCTAGCGTGCTAACCACTCAACCACCCGGTCGTCGTGTATGTCGTGTATGTCTGTATACGGGGCGTATAATTCTCAACCAATTTGTAATTTTCTCAAGGGCGCTTTTTTAACAAAAGTAAGGGCGAGTTCATTAATGAGCCAAATTGGGTCTCACAGTCTGTGAACCCCCATATAAACTCATCAGAATTTTCCAGAAATCTTGAGTTCTAATGATCGAAATGAGCTCAAATTTGCAACATAATCATTTGGTAAGTATTTAAGAACAGTTCATAATAAAATTTGATCCTGAGACGTCGGGATCTGAGGGCTGTCATGCACCAGGAGCTTCCAGAATTCTCCGCTGCTAGTGATCGGAAATTTGGAATATAAGCTTTTGGTAAGTGATAAAGTTCCTATGCTGAATTTGGGATAAAATCATCCATTCCTGATGCGTCCAATTGCCAGACTTTTTTGGATAACTCTTTTAATACTTTTCAGTTCGTCTTCAAATATTGCACATATGATTTTTGAACATGTATAAATCGAGTTCCTATCATAAAATACACAGTAAATAAAAATAAAAGCTATATAATCCACTTTGTGGTTTCCTACATTTTTCGTACTAAGAATATCATATCAAAATGATGTGAATATTTTAAATGTTTACATGCATAATATTAACATTTTTTGGTGAATGAATAAAAAACGTTATTTGATTTCGTAAGAAGCTCTCAATATGCCTATTATGTACAAAGAAGCAAAACAATACGTGAATATGAATTTATTTTGAGAATTTGATGCGTGTGCTTGAAGGGAAGTTTTTTTATTGGAAATTTGGGTGATTGACCGAGTGACTCAGAGATCAATATGAGCGCAGAACAAACATAAATATTTTATGCAAACATAACGCAACATAACATAAAATAACGCACAAGTATTTTAAGGTGAGGTGAAACAAATAAAACATAGGAAAAAGGTTAACCGGAAACACTTTGCTGTCATGTTTCGTTTTTGGACATAAGTTTGTTTAACTTAATTGGACAAGATGTATTAAATTTCCTTGAAAAGCTATAACAGTATAAAAATAGCACATAAAAGGGTGGACAACAGCATTTATGGTAAGTTACAATGCTGATGCACCGGTTCAAAACGGAGAATTATTTTGAGAACATGACTCGGTAGAAGCTGAAACGTTTTTATTTTTTTCCTTTGCATTTTTGTGAGCTATAGAAAAACCGAAAAATAAATCTCAAAACTCCCAAAAGACACCAAAAAGTCCCAATGCATCTCAAAAAAACTACAAAATCCCAAAAAGTGTCAAAATTGTCATAGAAATCATTTTTGATGTCCGTAATGGCAGGACACAATTATAGTGTTTTTGGCGAAACTAAGTTATCCACGACACCAATACGGAGTTGGAAAAGTTAACCAAAATAACTTCAATTTTGGACAAAAAAGTTTGAATTGAAAATTGAAAATATGGGACTCGGAAAGATTTTAAGGGACCAGTAGAAATTTAGCCAGACCTTTTGGGGCATAAAAACATAAAATCGTCTAAAAGTTTTTCTCTCGCTTTTGCATAATTTGTTTTGCTTGTTTTGGTCTAATTAATCAATAAAAGATATTTTTCGATTTGGACAATTTGGCCATAGGGCCTTACCCTTAAACTGGCTAATCTTTTTAAGCTATTGAAGTTGAGAGAGAGCAGTAGTGAGCCCGATAAAAACATCGCACTCTCATTGAATTTTAAAAAAACTGAACCATCCGAACATGTAGTTAAAACAACTAGATATTTTAATAGTACTCGACCAATCACAAAGCAAGAAATTTAAAATCGACGCATCTCAATATAAAATCAATCGTTTTAATTAAAAATTCAGTAGACAAAAATGACAGTGTGATGTTTTTATCGGGATAACTACTGCTCTCTTGACATGGACAACTTCAATAGCTTAAAAAGTTTAGCCAGTTTAAGGGTAAGGCCTATGGCCAAATTGTTCAAATCAAAAATTTCAAGTCAATTAAGTTGTGTGATTTATTGATCAGTACAAAATTTGCGTAATAACAGTGTTAACGCGGATAGTTAGTTTTCAATTCAATTTTATGTTTAAGGAATAATAATTATATCAACGCACCACCCTAGTGTGACTACTGGTCAGGTCAGCTCCGAAAATCATGCTTGAACAAGCAAAAAAATTAGAAACAACTCTGAAAATAACGTTATTTTTCCTTATTAATTATAGTCGGACCAGCCTAATGTGACAATTGCCCAGGTGCGAAAGACATCCTTCGTGCAAAAACAAAAAAACTAGAAACAAAAATTCTGAAAATAATATTATTTTTCTAAGTAAATATCGTCGCACCACCCTAATTTGACCAATGGCCATGTTCGAAAGGTCAGAAAGACATCCTTCAAAACTAGAAATAAAATTTCTGAAATAAAAATTATTCTTCCTTATTAATTATTGTCGCACCACCCTAATGTGATCCCTGGCCATTAGGGTGGGCCGAAATTGAAAATTTTGAAAATTCCAAAACGCCTAGTGCGGAAAAGCTTCCCATGGATGTCAGCAACTGCCCTGATTTTTTTCAAATTTTTACTTTGACGTTTGGTACTCGCGGATTGTCCTTGAAATTTTCGGTCCTGGTACAAAGTCCAAAAAATTTTATTTGTCTATGTTCAATTATATTTTTTTAATTTTGCTTGGCCTCTACAACATACAAAAATGCGAAAAAAAAGTTTTAGAAATTTTTTGGTCCATTCTACAAAAGCTCAAAAACATGATTTTTCCGAAGAATTNCTTTTGAGCTGTAGAATGGACCAAAAGTAATTTTGAACTTTGTTTTTGCATTTTTGTATGCTGGTGTCAAGCAAAATTAGAAAAATGTAATTG
>JXPH01012510.1:1322-11981 GCA_001014845.1 Mochlonyx cinctipes
CGAATATTTTTTACCGTGTTTGGTTAAGAACTTTCAGGAGCTGTCTGGGACACTTTGTATAAGAATTATTTGATTATGAGTCACTATTTATAAAAACAATTATAAATGCGTTTTTCCTTTGTTTTTAAATAGTTTTAAGATTATATTATGGGAATAAAAAAGAAAAAATTGTAAATATGTAATAAAAAAATATTAAAAATGGAAAACAACAAAAAAATGTATCGTTTTTAGAATTAAAATTAAAAAAAATATAATTACTATATCATAGATGAACAATGCTGTTTTTTTCTTTTCATTAAAAATGGACCACGCTTGCCTTTACAACAACCTTCCCAGAATATCAAAAAAAAACAACAGAAATCTCGGAAGAAAAATCGCTTAATTTTTCCAATAATACACACAAAAAAGAGCTTTTTTCCCTAAAGGCAGAGATGAAAAAACAGAAAATCTTCACTTGACTTCATAAAACAACATTTAAAATATAAAATTTCTTTCTTCTTCTTTTAACGTAAAAACATAAAACATCCCCGAGCCCCAAACTTTTCCATATTCCCGTATATTTAATTTCTAAACATTAATTCTCTTCTTTAATCCGATGCTCCACACAAAATATCAGCCGTGCGGCATAGAACAGAAGTAGCAGAATATGTACGTGAAATGGGAACATGTATCATTAGCAAACAAAAACATTTTCCAAAAATAACTAGATGGCTGCGGGCGGGAAAAAATATATATTCAATTCTGTGTCTTTTTCTTTTTTGTTCCTTGTACAAGTATTGTTTGAATCGAGGAACATAGATAAATAAGCATTAGGCTGGGCCGTACTCGGTGCAGAATTGAGAAATCCGACTTGGAACGAGTGTCTTTCATGGCAGCGCACATAAAATATGTCTGTTGTAGTGTGGTATCCAGAGCACCACCATTCACCAATCAATTTTGGATCGAAAAACGATCCAAATTCTCCAACTTTGTGTAGTTGTTACCGATTTTGATGAAGTTTTGTACAGTTTTAGCTTTTCATCACTATCATTCAATAGATGAAAATGTTATGGATACAGTAAAACAAAAAAAAGTTGTTCCAAATGGTCTGAAACGTGTAAAAAAAATATAAAAAAATTTTTTGAAGAAAAAAAAATTCTGTGTGAGTCTGTCGTCTGTCTGTCTGTCTCTCTGTCTGTCTGTCTCTCTGTCTGTCTGTCTCTCTGTCTGTCTGTGTCCTCTATAACTCACGTAATTTTCAACCGATTTGGCTGCAATTTTGTGTGGAGGCTTTTGTCACCAAAAGTACGGACGAGTTCGTTAATGGGCCAAATCGCCAAACGGTCCACGGGGTCGGGCAAACTTATCAAAATTTTAAAGAAATCTTGAGTTCTAATGATCGAAATGAGCTCAAATTTGGAACATAATTTTGTGGTAAGTGAATTTATAATTTTCAATAAAAATTTATTGTTAACGGACATATTAAAAACAGGTTGTGAGAGCATATTTTAGACAATAAACGAATACTGGTCTTAGATCGATTACTGGTACTCTACGGTAATTGGTAAAGTTGTGTCATTCTACTAAAATAATCAATTGTTTGCTAATTTTCTCTCAAAATATTGAATATTTACGGGCCTGAGTGTGGCGCTTACACCACATCAGTCCCCCCTGAAATTGGAACATCCACAGAGGCGGACATAATCTTGATAAGGAACAGCTGGTTTGGTCATACGGGATGATCTTCTTGGTTCAGTGTCAATTTGGGATGGCTTACTAACCATGACGTGATGCTGTTTTAAGATACGATTGGCGAATCTTGGCTTTGACTAGACTCAATGATGATTGGATGACGTTTGACTGAGAACACATCATATCATTGATTAATGTGTCTCTTCCATATAAGTTCTCCAACTTTGGTAATGTAGACTACGTTTCCCAATTTTTTATGTATCACACCCTTAACTAAAATGTTTTTGTCCGTGAAACGAACATCTTTTGCCACTACTTCATCTCCAACCTTAAAACGTTTGGCTTGGTTTACGGTTTAAGTTTATCTGAAAAATATCTAAAATATTCTTTAAGAAGATCTAAACATATAAATTTACCTTCCTCGAAAACATAAGTTCTGAGGGTGGTTTGCCAGTTGTTGAGTGAGGTGTATTACGATAACACATCAAATATTTGTCTACAGCTTCCTCGAAGTCTACAACCTGCTCCTCAAATGATTGGAGGTTCTTGGAAATTGCGGTGAATTTGAAAGTTTTCACAGAGTTTTCAACTGTCCCGTTAGATTGTGGATGGGCAACTGTTGTGCATGGTTAGATGCTGAATGCAATTACTTGGAACGAACTTTTGGAGTTCTGATGACGTAAGCTGACAATCAACTTTAGTAGACCAAACCGAGCGAAATAGACTTCCACCCATTTTGAAAATGCATCGGTAAGAATCAGAAAATAGTGCTGTTGTTCTGGACCAGCACAGTCAATGTTGTAGACGCTCAAAAACTTCTGTGCATTTATACCAGGCGCACATGCCTTTTGCAGGAGCTTGCATAGTTGTCAGACATGGCATACACGTTTTCACTAGGTTCTCTTTGTCTAAATTGATAGAAGGCACCAGACATAAGACATTACATTGAAGAAAGTGAAGTGAAGTGCATAAGAAGAGCCCAAATTCAAATGCGGCATTTGTGATAAAAAGTACAATTATAAATTTGATTTCGACGCTCATCATTTAACTCACTTTGAAAGCTCCCTTCATCAGTGCCAAATTAACAGACTTAAGGCTTTTGTATTGACGATGCCCTGATGAATAATATTTAGTTCAGTAAGGACTTCTTCTTGCAGAGAGGCAGGAATAACAATTCTCTCGCCATACAAGATGATGCCATTGTAAATCCTCAGAAATTCTTTAGGGTGGCACGTACACCACAAAACTCACCAGACATTTGCACTTAATTTAAGTTCTATGAGTTGGAGGGGGTCTCGCAGGGAAAGTTTTTGATGGCGGATGCATTAATTTTGTGCTCCACGTTAAGGGGAAGAGTTGAGGGAAAAAGGGAAAAGTGAAATAAAAAGTTGAATTAAATACAAAATGGAATGTGCAAACGAATAGCAAAATGGGCCCATTATACCTATATCTATTCAAGCCAAGGAGTATACCTTGAAATTATATTATTACACATAAATTTTAACTATATTATTTACAGCTATCTATTTCCTCATCTATACAAATAAATCTATGGCATGGCTTGTAAAATAAAAATATCAAAATCGGTTTATAATTAAATTCGCAAGTTTACGTCACTTCGCTGAGAAAATCGTTGATCAAAAATTGTTCAATTAGAAGACGTGGTGCCATTTGTATAAATTTCAGTTTTGTGTCGTTGTGACGAGGAAAAATAACCAGGACAATCCGGCTTCATGACTTTAACTTCTATAGTTACTTTTACTATGTCTCCGCTCCTAACAATCCGGCTTCATGACTCTAACTTCTATAGTTACTTATACTATGTCTCCGCTCCTAACGTCCCTCCGGCTAATTGGCGGCAACGTACTTATTATTGATGACGTCACTCTGCTTGATTTTAAAAATTCATTATTTTTGATATAAAAATGTCAACTTTGAGAGCCCACAGAAGCCTTTGTCCCATTTGGATAAAAAATTGGTGAGCATAGGGTATCAAATAATAACCAGGAAATGGGGCATGTTAAAGTCGTAATATACGTTTTTAACAGTCTGTCGGAATATCCGGTGGCGCTAGTTACTCAAAAAAAACAGCTTAAAAAATGCTGTAACACTGCAGGAAATGCTGAAGTTAGAACAGAGATTACATCACAGATAATTTCAGAAACGATATTTTTTAGTACATTAAACTATCAGAATAGTTCTTGAACATGAACTCGTTTTTTAAGGAAACGAACTAAAATAAATAGTTGCTGGAACTAAAAAAAATAGTTTGACTATGTGAATTAAAATAAATGGTTTTTGAAAAATTGCCCTGAACATTCTGGTACAGTTTAAAAATTGAACTAAAAATAATAGTTCGATACTCGAACTAAAATTGATGGACTTGGACTTTTCCAAAATTATCTGTGTTGGTTTGTTGAAAAAATTGCAATTTCTTTTTGCGATTTAAAATCAGCATTTTAAGATTCTGTTTTCTTTTTAAATTCAAGAGTTTTCTAATCTCATTGTAGTGTATCTCTGATAAAAAGGCCCCATCGCATAAGAGGGATACAGGTACGGTAAAATAAGACGTTTGAACATTCTCCGGCGTCCTCCAGCCTTTCTCTCGGCATATTCACGGCATCCTAACGGATATGATTAAATGTAAATAATTTTAAGCATAAATTGCAAAAATTAAGTAATATTTCCAAGTTTAGATCAAAAACTATTAATATTTTTGAAGAATATTGGATTTATTTTAAAATTATTATTTTAGCATCAAAAAGGTAACACTTGTGAGGAATGTATGAGGACGCCGTGATGAATTTTTAAAATGCAAACGTGAGGCTGTCGTTACGACGTTAACATACATGTAAAATTTTCATGGGTCCATTCAGTAGTTCTCATTCACAGATAATTCTGGAAACCAAAATTTTAGTTCCTTTCACCAAAATTCAGGCNTGTTCCATTTTCAAGCTTTGTCAGAAGGTTCAAAAAAGAAACTGATCACTTTTTCAAAAACTATTTATTTTAGATCACATATTCAAACTATTGTTTTTCGTTCTAATAACTATTTATTTTAGTATTTTTCGCTTAAAAACGATTTAGAGTTCAAAAAATATTCTGATAGTTTATCGAACTAAAAACTATCGTTTCTAAAATTATCTGTTTAGCTTCCTCACGGATTGTTTAATTTTTGGCCGTGAGGAAGCCGTTAGGTCGTTAATATAATGTATGTAGTCCTCAAAATTTCCTTACAGCTTATCATACGAATTCCTCACAATTTCCTACCCGGTAGGAAATTGTGGGACTGCTAGATTTATCGTACGGTACACCTGCAGTACAAGGAATTTTTTTCGCAATAGTTTTACTAAAAAAAGTTTTATTTAAATAGTTAGCAACTTTTTTGTTCTGTATGCCATTAATTACAATAAAGTCAAGTAAGTAAATCAACGAGTTATTGAACATTTTCTTTGATCCAATTAACGTAAGACGCCACCCTGGCTAGGATCACGGACTTGTAGTCGTCGTAGCTGGAAACTCCAATCAAGTAAGGGATTCGAATAGCTTCCTCGTCGCCACTTTCATTCAAATCTAGTTTTTGAAGTTGATTTCCAGAGACGGAAACAAGCTTTTCGTAAGGCTGGTGGCTGTACCTTTCCGAACACATTTGCTCATCAATCAGCGGGTAATCAACGAGGTAGTTGCAGGCGTCATTATGGGTCACAATACTATGTTGAGCGTTTATCCATTGAGGTTCCTTTTTACTAGGCGTTGATTTGTAATCGTTTATGAGGGGTGTATGCGTTGAATTTGTCCAGAGACAAATCGGCACGATTCCGGTTTCTTTGCTGGAAGAAGGAAATATTATAAAAACATCCTAGAGGGAGAGGAAAAGATGTTATAAGTACCTCAAGGGCTCACTCAATTTAACTAAAGCCAAATCATGTTTTTTCGTACTATACTCGTAATCTTTATGCTTAATCACTTCAGCAATTCCCAGAGTCAAATTTTGTCGTGGAAAGTGGACAAAATCAGGATTTAAAAAGGTGCATGTCGCTGAAGTTAGGATGTATTGCTTTGCTATTACAGAGCCGATACAGAAATCTTCGCTATTTGGTTCGCTCTTTTTGGGGTTCCACGCTAAAACGGCCTGAAAAATATATCCTATATTACTAAAAAGTTATAAATTAGTGAGAGAGGTATGAAACTTGCAATATTGTCAGCCTCTTTGTAGGTCATGTTTTTATATAAAGTTTCACAACTGTCAATTTCATCGTTCATAGAGTCGTCTTCATTAGCTTTATTCATGTACTTTGGAGGGCAGCAGACGACTTGTTGCCACCGAATGTTCGTACAATAATTTATCTTCTCATTATTCCTTATGTTTGCTACTAAAAGAGGAAGGCAATCATCGTCCAAAGTACAGATTCCAGCACCTTGATCATCTGGAAGACGACAAACGTCCCCTTTAAACACTTCGAAAATACTGAACTCAAAAGGTTTTGCTACAACAGGATTCCCTTTATCATTTAACAAAATGTCCTGAATCCAATCGTAGTGCTTCTCGATAAACGTCGTTATTGTTATTCCAAATCCACAATCTTTCATGTTAGTGATGATTCCGGTGACGTAAGGGTATTTGAATGTTCCATGAAAGAGGATTCGTTCGACAGAACCACCTCTGAAGAGCTAAAAATACATTTCAATAAGTATAAATTAAAGGAAAATGAAGGAAAATCTTACATTACAAGCATCTGGGATTACAAAAGTGGTTCCTGGTTCATTTATATTGTTTCGTCTTAAACAAACTGCGTCCCGTGCCACTTCGTTAAGGGTAGTTTTGTTCAAACTTCTATCACAATCTGTTTCCTTGGTGCTAATAGCGTATCCTCCTTGGGTTTTATTATTGAACCTATCGTAAATTGCACCTTTAGCTGCAATCTCAAAATTGTCAAAGAGCGCTGGGGCTTTAAAAAGGCAAGCTGGTCGTCCTTCTTTGTATTTGTTCAAATGTTCACCCACCTTTATTAAAGCCAGATCGTATTCAGCGTACCCTGCCTCGTAATCAGGGTGAATAACTACGTTCTCGACTCGAATTCTGTTTTCATTAAATGTTATAAAAGGGGGCCTTTTCCCATTATCATCGACGCATTGGGCTGATGTTAAAATGTATTTGTACTCAACAATAACTCCTCCACAATCTTGAAGGGGTGAGAATTTATCATCCCAATCAATTGAAACCCAGTGATGCCTCTCTGGCATGTGGTTAACATCTTTACTGAATCCTTTACTTCTATATTCATGGTAACGGTACCAACAGTCAACAGGGTCGAACCATTTTCCGGTCACCGATTTGAAAAAATTTAAATACGACGACACTTTCGTGTAAACCCCAGGAGATCCCGAAGCACATCCTTGTCCAAAACTCGTTAATCCGACGATAAAAGGAGACCAACTTCCTGAAGCAAATAGATCAACACCTATTGGACCACCAGAATCACCTTGACAAGTATCTTGTGCAGGGTCAAAAGCACAAAACTGGTCCCTTGTAAGTCCATCTACAAGTTTCTTATTTTTGGGGTAATACTCCTGACATTCCTTCAAGTCGATTGGTGAAAGAGTAACTTTTTGCAGAATTGGACTTTTTTCGCCCGCTAAAAATATTTAAAAAGTATTATTGTAAATTGTGTTCAAGAGTTTAAAAGCAATACCAAAAGAAGTTCTTCCAAATCCGATGGCGTCCATTTTCGGGAACAAAAACTCATCTCGGTTCCACAAACAGGCTGGACAAACAAATTCACTTAATCTGCAAAAAACTAGCTTAAATTATGAAAAGGAAACAAATTTTGCTATTGGTATACATAATATTTGATATAATTTTAGCTTTTAATACTAGTCTAATATTAAAAACTAATGGTTTAACCAAATTATTAAAATCTGCCACTTAATTAGCTAAAACTGCTGCCCATTTAGTTTTTGTCTGGCTATTGAAAATCGGCACCCGCTAAAAATGCATCAACGATGCCAACATTTTAACAAAAAAGAAAAAATATTGTATATTCACCCACGACTAGGTGGTGTGTACCGTCAAAAGTACTTACTTACTTTCAAACCATAACTAAAACCCAACCCTTAAGACACATACCAAAATTACTGCAGATACTCCACAACATTATTAAAGATTGTGCCGTTGAAATACACAACAAAAGTCTGCAAAATTGGTTGTTCAATGCTTATTTTCGACAAAATATAATATTCATTGTCTGTGGCCTAATTCCGCCCAAGGAACCTCTAGGAAGAGTCTAAAGAGCACCTATTGAGTACCAGAGGGGCGCCTGATTAGAGAAGGAGAATCATTTTTGGTACACAATCAAATTTGTTTGAACACATTTTAAAATTCTGCTACCTACACACTTTAACTATTTAGTACTCATAATTTTAGTACGCAAGATTCCAAATCTATGATGCATTTAATAATAATATAATAAGGCCTATCCCTGGGGCAGAGATATTTTATTCAAAGAGATCTGAAAACTCGCGAATTGAAACATCCAATATTTATTTCGAGCAACTGGCGCCACCTGACATTCCACCACACTATGACTGCGTAAGTAACGATTTTACCATAGGGCGTTGTTTGACGTATTACGATTTCTTATAAATGTGTAAACATGCAACGTGATGATTTCGAAAAGAAAAATTGAGTCTCGTGGAGTAGACATTTTATCGGAGATACAGGCGTTATATGATCTATTATTTGTGGTGTTCAGATTTTATCGGGGATACAGTCGTTATATTATATTATTTGAGTGGTGGAATGGTAGAGGGCGTTAGTAGTATTATTTTGATCTAGCCTAAATTCGCTTCTACTTATAGTCTATTTAATTCATATGGAATATCTCTGCCCAGGGGGATCAAGCGGGTCCTCATATTTCAGAGAATTTTGTAGAATAAGAAAGTTCAGGTATAGTATGGACCATGGGCAGTCAAGTGATTGCTTTAAAAGTTNTTTGCTCTTTAACTGAGTTTCGTGATAGAGAAAAGTTGTTTGTGCTACACCATTACGCCACCAAGCGGACGGGTATGGCAACTTACCTAACTACACTCAAAATCCGAAGAAACTTTTTGAAAATTTTCAATTTTGCATCAACCTAGCATACTGTAAGCGTACACGGTAAAACATTTGTACTGATGAACCAATAGAATGTACTGATTTTCAAGAAAAAGTGAATTACTGATTTTCAAATCATATATAAAAAAAATATCAATAATTCCGCTTTTTCTTGAAAATCAGTACATTCTATTGATTCATCAGTACAAATTTTTTAGCGTGTAGGCTATTTTAAACGTATTCTCTGTATTTTGACTTAGCAAGCTTATCGCTCCTAAACTCACAAATCTGAGTCTAGGACAGTTCTTTTCTGGCCAATTTTTCCTTGATCAACTCTTACCTGGACCAATACTTCTCAAGAAAGTTTTTCCCAGTGGTGCAATTGTTCCCGGCCAGTTCTTTCCCAATTTTTTTTCTTCCCGTGGTAGGAAGAATTGTGCTATTTCATTAATTTTTTGGTCTGATAGGGACTTGCTGCTCAAAAAATCGCTGGGTTGACTATGTGACAGAACCCAGCAAATGACACAGTGGTAGACTTAGCCTTGAATTTCCCAGTTGCAACAGAACCCAGGCAAATGGGAACTCAGTCGTAAACATAGCCTGGACATTGCTGGGTTAATTATGCGACAGAACCCAGGCAAATGACCGGGGAACACAGTGTAGGCATAGAGCTTGGACATTAGAGTGTCTCTTATTTTGAAAATTTTGGAAAGTCCCAAACGATTATGATGTTCTACAGGTCTAAAACAAATCCTCAAATATTTTGAGCAAATTCGGTTAAGGTTTGGGGGTTGCTACCGTCAAATAACGGAACCTAGAGGGCCATTTTCGGACACTTTTTTGGCTCTCTTTCTCCCTTATGAGATATACATTTTTATGCAAGTTATTTTTCTTAAACTATATATTTTTATCCAAACCGATCCGATTTTGCTCAAAATTTTTGAGGATTTTTTTAGACCTGATCATAACCGTGCAGTAATTGGGGATTTTCCAAAATTTTCCAAATAAGAGACTGTTGATTGCGACCCAGTGATTTTCTATTGCCGAACAAAAAAAAAGGGAGAAGAACTGTCTGGGGAAAAATTGGTCCAGGGAAGAAGTGACCCGGGGAAGAACTGTCTTTGCGAAGAATTGGGCGAGAAGAATAATCTAGGAAAGAATTGGCCGCGAGCGCAGAAAATCTAGGGGTTCCACCCTTAAATCTCCTTTTTTGAGATTATTGTACCCTGAAAAAGAGTTCGATGAACTTTTTAAATGGAGTTTTAGGGTTCAGAGATTCCGAAAAAAGTGTTCATGTGCTTTGAACTCTTTTTTTAGGCTCGAATAATTTCTGGTTATTTTTTGCATTTTCCGTTAACCTTTTTTTAGGCTCAAGGCTTTATTGAAATTTTGGCTATTTTGAACCCAAAAAGAGTGCATTGGATTTTGTGAGCTCTCACAAGACCCGGTGGACCTATTTTGCGTTCAAAGTAGTCAAAATTTTGCTAAAGTATACCTACTTTATATATAAGGTTCAGTTGCAGGTGTTTGATGAGGATTTTTAAAGCTAACTTTTATTATTATTTCAGAGTGAAGCCTTATGTTTTCTGAATTTGAATTTTGTTGCTTACATTTATACGCACTGAACTCTAAGAAAGGGTTAATTGAATCCTTAAAATAAAGTTCAGTGGTGGAACCCCCGATTCGAGTTCTTTGATCTGTAAATAAGAGTTCAGATTAGCAAAAACCAGTTCATTTGATCTTTTTTTTAGGGTTTATCGAACTCTAAAAAGGTGTTTACTCAAACCCTAAATTACCGAAATTTTAGCTAATTTTAACCCAAAAAGTGTTGTCAGATCTTGGTTGTATGTGTTGCTAATATGAAACTTACTTACTTACTTAAGGCCTATTGTCCC
>JXPH01012514.1:4245-14567 GCA_001014845.1 Mochlonyx cinctipes
TAAACGTAAAATAATTTGATCTTTTCGCAAAAATCTCGTGTACATTCAGTTTAATGATGGTGGCGGAATTTCAGTACAGTAGGTTGGAGACAAATAAAACGAGGAGTTGTCGTTTTTGCGGTGTGTGTATGTTAAAATAAAATCGATTAAAAGTTTGACTGGCACGGATTGAAATCCCAGACGCGTAGTTATTAAATTTCAATATCCGTTATTCTTGCACAGGTTCAGTTTTGTAATAGAAAATTAATTGGATGGCTTTTCTCATATCATAGTATGTCGAAATAGACAATCGCAATCACTGTCTATATAATCCAGCTGAAATTGTGAATAGTGGAAGTTAACTTGAAAATTGAATCTAATTTGATTTTTTTTCATGTACCAAAGGGTTAAGATGATCTGATAATCCGAAATTATTTTGATGACTATTTTTAGAATAGAAAAATAATTGCTAAGCCATATCCATTTATTTTCAATTTAACTCACTATATTCTATTTTCTGCATGCATATCTGGAATGAAACGTTCAGAAACTATTTTTCGAACACCTAGAAAACTTATCAACATTCACACCAGACCCCGGTGCCGTCGAAAATTTAATATTTAATTTAAAAATAAACAGATCCATTTCGTAATTATTGACCGATAGGACCAAAAATGTCGGGCATATTTTCAAATATTTACGTTAACAACCCTTGTTTATATCGGCCAGAACCTACTATGCGTTAGTTTTGGTCATAGACTTTAATTATTGTCTTAAGTCAACCTATAAACTTTGACTCCAAATGGCCATAACCTACTATAATATAAAAAAAAGGCCTATAGTACCCTATAGAGACCAGGCGAGTCCTCATATTTCAGAAAACTTTCTAGGTATTAGTGGACCTAAAGCTTATGGTGGACTCAGAACCACCAAAACTTTAATGATTCTGCTAATGAGTTACCAGTTCATTGAGCCCATCAAGTTGTGTTCAACTTTTGCTGCGAGTAAACTCTTTGACATGAACACCATTAGAAAGCCTTCAATCCTATGCTTAAGTTTTTGCAGCAAGTATATTTGTGATAGCATACATATTTATTAATAATAGCAGACATTTAATTTCTCAACAACTATGAAAAACAGCTAATTCAACCGTCACGGATCGGATTTGAACCCACACCCTTATGGTTCATAGGCAGAAACTATCCCTATCAAGCCACCAGGGCCGTCAAATCGGTTAAAGCCTTCTATGTGCTTTCATACAAATGTTGATGATTTTAATGAAAACACGTTCGGGTGAGTGACAGTTGGAGCGGAAGCAGACAAAGCAACTATCCTTGGACCGGAGTGAACCAAAAACAACATACTTAAAATTTAAAAACTGGAGCGAGAAGGCAGAAATAGAACTAAACATAAATAGCTTACCCAAAATTTACAAGCCGGAGCCGTTTCCTCACTAGCATCTTTCTGTATTCGTAGTAAGTCGGACACTTAAAATTATTGTATGCTCAAAAATGGTTCGATAAGTTTATCCTTAGTAGATGGAAACAATAATCAAACCATACTTGGAAACTACAAACAATATTATGTAACTTTTCAAACTAGAAAAGTTAAAGTCTAGAGTGTTGTAATAGATCTGTTTGATTCTATTTAATTTCCATGTCTAGTAGCTTTTTATTTATGTTATTGATCTACTACCTTGATTCGAAGCACTTCCAGAGATTGCAATTTCTAAATTGTAAACCTTGGATTAACCTCTGCGGCAAAGGTATTTCCATAAAAATTATTTTCAATTCCTCTGAAAAGCCTCTGAAAATATTTTTTTTTTTATAAATGTACAATTTCCTCAATTTTCTCAATTTCTTGTAACTTTTTGATTTACTTGCGTCCCGAACTTGTTTCGAAGGAATTCAAGAATATAACTTCTCAAAACAAAATACTCTAATAATAGTACATCCGTTTGTTTGGTGGGAATGAGTACCAAAAATCATTAAATGTGGCTGGATGATGGTATTTTCTCAAAAATGTATGTTGCAACTGGCACTAATAACTAATGGTAATGACTTATCCGTGGTATTTCAGAGGTATTCTACAGTAATTGGAAATATTTTTTTTTTATTTAAAAAAGTTAAAATATGTACACTCTCATTTTCATCTATACAATATTTTTAATTAAAACGAGTGAATTTTCAATAAAATCTACTGATTTGAAAAAAAAACTGGACAATCTGATTTTTCAATTATAACTATTAAATATTTTAATTAATTGGATTACATATGTAGTTAATTTAATCATTAAATAATTAAATTTATTAAAAAAATTAATTGTTTTAATTGAAAAATCCGATGGTCCAGTTTTTTTTCAAATCAGTAGATTTTATTGAAAATGCAATCGTTTTAATTAAAAATACAGTAGATGAAAATCAGAGTGTATAGTAATTAGTCAAACAATCGGAATAACCCATATTACTCGATCAAAATTGGGTGAATGTCTGTATATCGGTTTGTCAGTTTATAGATTGTGAATTAGTCTGTCGGGGACAGTGTGAATAATAAAGCCAACAAATAAGTACCGCTGGTGGCTGCGGCGCAAGAAATCACGGGTTAGTGCCGTTGCCGCTGATTTTCGACTCGGTACTGGGTTCTGATCGGTACCAACTGTTTAGTTTAATTTTTCGAGCTAAAAAAATCTGTCACTTCATCTATACACACATATGACATGAAATATTGTGCATGTACTGTCCATCATTTATAAAAAAATGGATTGACTTGATGGAAATTAAAAGCAACTGTGTATTCATTATTTATTACTAGAGTCTGTAGTGTAGAGAGAGTCGCAACCACAAAACTAAACGATGAACAAAAAAAGGTATCGAGGATTGAGCGATTGTCGATGGATGATGAAGCTCCTTTTCCTCTTTCTCTTTTATTCGCATGTGATTGAAAATGAAAATAATTTTTCCAGCTCGAAGAGCTGACAAAAGTCATTTTTCAAAACGTGCACTGTTGCATCGTACCTTGTATGCGACATATTTTGTGTAACATTTCCAATAAATTATTGAACAAAAAGTTCACCATTAGAGACTTGACTGAAAAATCATTTCAAAATTATTTTGCACAAAATGTGCATCTGAAAATTCCAGAGCAAATTAATTCAGCATTATTCAAAAAAAAGTCTAAATGTGTCCGCCAAATTGATAAATTACAAGTTGAAAAATCATTTATCCGAATCATAATCATAAACCAACATCCCATCACATCAGCAGCATAATTCATAAATTATAAACATTCCCAACTAATTAAATGAGACAGATTTAAACTAATTGATATGATATTATGGATTATAAAAACGCAAGCAAGACGCATGCTTGCGAGTTTACAGGACTTTTATTTGTGATTTAAAGGATTTAAAAATACCTAGTGGAGTTGGATGTAGTGTAGTGATAGGGTAGGATTGAGGTGTATAAATGGCACTAGTATACCATAAACTAAGGTTTTAAAAATTATTCTTTGTTGAAACAAATTTCTGTTTTCTTTCGAGTACGGCCCACCATATTAATTATGTCTTATATCAACTGACCCTATCTAGATACATCAAAGTTATTTTGTCTATAAGGCACTGGCGTTGGTCCATATTGAATAAAGGTCCAGGTAGTCCAGAAGAATTGTGCAGGATTTGTAATTTTTATTGAAATAAACCTTGGCTAACATTTGATTACGAGATTTCCTTGGACTTGAATACAACGACAAATAAAATACCAGGTTTCAAGAATTTGATTTCAAAATATCGTCTTGAATTCTTCCATATCTCCATTATCTGTACCCGTTACCGTAATCAACTCCTCGCTCTGTGTAAAAAAATTTTAAAAAAAATTTTTGAATGAAAAACAATTTTGTCTAAGTGTGTGTCTGTGTGTCTATATGCTCGATAACTCGCGTAATTCTCAACCGATTGGGCTGAAATTTGGTGTGGAGGCTTTTCTCAACAAATGTAAGGACGAGTTCGTTAATCAGAAAATCGGGCCACGGGGTCAGGGGGCCCCCATACAAACTCCAGAAATCATGAGTTCTAATGATCGAAATGAGTTCAAATTTGGAACATAATCTTATGGTAAGTGCCCAAGTACAGTTCCTATAAAAGTTTGACCCCGATACATCGGAATCTGGGGGCTCCTGTGTACCAGGAACTTCCAGAATTCTCGAGTTCTAGTGATCTGAATGAGCTCAAATTTTTTTATTTAAGCTTTTGGTAAGTATCCAAGAACAGTTCCTATGCTAAATTTGGGATAATATCATCCATTCCTGGTGCTTCCAACTGCAAGACAATCTTGAATAACTCTGTAAATACTTTTCCGATGTGTGGTTCCTTACGTTTTTAACTGTGCATTGAAGTTAAGTCCGTAGATACAAAAATTATCTTATTCACGGTACCCCTAGTCGCTCAAAACCGATCGCAGTGGAACCAATTATCCAATTATTGTCATTTTGACCACTTTTTACAGGTCATTTTTCCGATGATGTCATATTGGATTCAGTAAAAACTCCTGATTACCAATCTATCCATTTCAAGATTTTCAAACATTCCGATTTTTCATACAAAATATTCTGAGAGCCTAACGGCCTGTTAAATACCATTCAATATAAGTGGTTTAGGACTTAGATTGTTTGTAATTGAAATATCTACACATTTCTTGAACATTTTAAGATGATTGGAGCAAAGGTATGAGCGCAGTTTAAATAAACCGTTTATTTTGATAAAAATGCTCAAAATTATATTGCGTTCCATAACGGTCAATTAAAAAAAGTCCCCAAAAAATCAGGGATAAAAGTTAGACCAAAACGAAACTGTTTGAATTTTTGATAAGATTCACATCCGTGCCGATAGTCAGACCTTGGTATTCATGGCAAGGAATATTTAACTGGTCCTATTAATCCTTATCCTTACCAAAACGAGATTGTCCTGGGTCTTGCTAACTAGATGATGCTGCAATGTGTCTCTAGTTCTCTTCATGTATAGTTGGTCGTAGTGGTAAAGTTTAGCACTTCATTCTCTTGCAACAGTGCAAAGATGAAATCGGGAACAACAACTTGAATATGAACGTGAACCTTTGCACCTCTGGCACCTAAATCTTTGCGTTTTTTTAATGTTCAGCTATTCTTTTTTATTTTTGGATGCCCAAAGGCAGAATATCAAGGATACTGAAATTTTTTTTAAATAACAACACTTCATTGTTAAGTAGATAAAACCAAACTTGTTTGAATTTGATTTCAATTCATCTGTGAAATTATATCAACAGTCTTGTACATTCGATTTTTTGCATTCACCAGATTTTTTATTCGCATTCCATTTCTGAGTGCATGAGACTTGAATTACAAATTCTGTACAAGATGTTGAGAATTTGGAAAACATGTGTAATAATTATATGAAAAATTACGAAACGTTTCCTTATCATGTTACGCTGTCAAATGGAACAGACAAGTTTTTATGGTGGAAAAATGATAAATTACGTGCATACTTTCAGAAATAACTTATGGTTGTATTTGCTATAATGCTATTGTACATTTTTCAATTTAAGGACAGTTAGCGTGGAAGGGACATGCATGCATATTATATATTATCGACACTATTTTATAACATCACAACAGCATTCCCCTACCCAGTCCCACCACTATTATAACTAGTTTGAAATTATGATATTTTATCAGCAACATTTCAGCGATAATGCTTTTGGGTTCAACATAATAATATTTTGCAAACATAATGAAGTGTGAAAATATTTTGAAAACATAATTTATAAAGGGCAACTATACTTGCCGTCGTCACGAGTTGGAAATAGCAACACTACCACAAATGTTGTGTTGAATAAATTGGACTGAGGGTGCATTTTATTCAGATCGTCTTCTGGAACATCGTATGTTGGATTTAAGACGACTTAAATTGACCATTTTATATTGCTCGGATTATGAATTAAAACGGTCTACAATTGATCTTTTTACCCTAACTGAATTTATTTTGATTTTCATACCTCCACAGGGGAAGCGGGGTAACACTTTTTTTGGGAAATGTTATTCCATTTTTATTATTTCTAATAAAAAACTTTTCGCATTGCATTCCAAACTATTTATTATAAATTCACATTTTTTGTGATTCTGCTTGTTGATGGAAAATTGAAATTCATGAAAAAAGTGTCAAATAAAAAACTAGGTTTTAATAAAATGCAAAATTATAATTTTTGGTTGAATATTTTTATTATATTTAAAGTTTTATGTTTTTTTGGCAGACTTCAATTTCAGCCGAGTTTCACTACAGTCTAACTAAAATATTTTCAAACCTTTGCGTATTTTCCGAACCCTCTTTATAATTTCCAATAAATCTATTCGCAATCGCAAGAGGATGTTTTTTGCAATCTTTGCGAGCAAAATACCTGAAACATCATGATTCATTGCATCTAAAATAGAAGTAATATCTATTTTACCACCTCGTCAACATAAACAGAAGTTAAACTTTAATTCCTCCAAATCGATGCTTTCAAAGTGAAATACGTTAAGTCAAATTCTCAATTGCTTCGTTAATATAAAGCTTTGGAAGGAATAAAACCCTATTACAAGGACCCAGAAGCAACAAATTCTTATTTTGAGCGTAGTCTTTGCTCAAGGGATCACCGCCCGTTGACGATTAAAAAGCACAGTTATGAAATCTATTAAATCCATCTGACATCCAATAAAGTTTGGCAAACTAATTGAAAATCAAAATTAATTGCATTTTAACAAATTTGTGATTATGTGACTGTAATAGGGTGTAGCGAATTCACAAAAATGAGAAATTCAAAAACATAGTCTCCCAAAAATCTGAGTTTTGACCCAATGATCATCCTTTATTTTTTAGAATTTTTTAAATTGACCGTTATGCAGCACCGGCCATTTGAATTTGGGCATTTATATCAAAATAAACGGTTTATTTAAACTGCGCTCAAGACTTTGGTCCAATTATCTTGAAATATTTTAGGTATGTGTAGATATTCCAAATACAAAAAATTTGAGTCCTTAACTACTTTGGATTGTTGGTTTCTGAGATATTTCAGAAAGACCGCATGAAAACTCGGAATACTGAAAAATTGCCCTCATTTTGGGCGCTGGTACCCAAACCTTCATATAATGATGTACGCAAAATCTACATTAAATGTACTGCCTTGAAAAAAAATGTATTTGCACTCATGGGGAAGTACACCAATTAGCGCTGGCGGCATATGCCACTGGCGACCTTACTTCATATTTTCAAAAGTTTTTTAACAAAATGGCTTTAATCAAAATTTACTTTGTATGTACTATCTTTATTTTTTTAGTTACTCAAGCCCTATGGAATCTATAGCACCTATACTTATAGCCACTTCCCAGGAAAAGTCTTAACATTCCTATAAATATTATTTTGCTATTTATTATGATGCCATATGGTAGTAAATAAAATGTACTTTGAATGTACTGCCTTGACAAAAATGTACTTAACCTCCTGGGGAAGCACACAAAATTGGCACTGCCCACCCTTTTTAAGAGGAACAACATCTAATTTCAAACCTAACCCTAGTTCAAGGCTCATCTGAAGGGAGCACCCTTCTTTGGAAGGATAAAAAATTAGCTTTTAGCTTAACCCTAGTCCAAGGCCCCTCTTTCTGAAATAAAAACCGTGAATTTACTGGCCCTAGGTAAATGCAACAATTTTTGAAAACAATATCTTGTAAACTTGATAAGTTTTACTATGGAAGCATCGAACTAGTTTCATTTCGATATATTATCACTTCTTTGATCCACAATCAAATCCTTACAAGTAGCTTTAAAAGTATATCCTTCATCGACAGAATCGTATAAATATCAGTTGAGAACATGCTTCGATGAACAGATATTATCAAATCATACAGAGAAGATTTCGTTCGAATCTGAACGAAAGGAAAATGAGGAAGACGATAATGCAATCCAATTCCAAAGGATTATTTTAAAAAAATATGTGATGAAAATGAAAATGCAAAAAACGGAGTAAGTTGAAAGGATAGGAGAATAAATGTGTCTGCACTTGATATTTAGAAGCCCCGCAATCAATTTACATTTCATAATAAAGCTGGAAAGGAAAATAGAATATAATAAATCGGAAACGAGATTGCACTTTTTTGCCCTTCCCCTAGTATCCCTATATTCATTTTTATAGTTAGTATAGCAGCACTATCAAAAACTGAAGATAAAAATGTAAGACCATGACAGTTTAAGAAAATTTATTGTTTTTTGTGGTTCTTTTTTCAATGAAGATAAATTTGTTTTCACCTTTCGAGAAAAGAAGAAAAATCATCAGATATATTTAGGTTGGTATAGGAAAATCCTTTTTCCCCTAAAATATTGAGACGATCAAATAAATTTCTATACGGTACAGTGTTAGGATGAAGGGGAGGGGTAGGGAAGAGAAACCTAAAATTAATCAGGAGGTAACATTGTTTAAGGTGCAAAGTAATCAATTAGATCAGAAAAGGCCATTACTCATGACACACGAAAGATTTATAACTGGAAGCATAAGGGTGACACATTCAGTTCTCTAATGTTTGATATATTATCTTTATATGTTTGTTAAATGTGCTGAACAATTTACTGGCATATACATACACACATATATTTCATAGGTTAGGTTACGTTACGAATGTTGTTCGATTTATTGCTGGTTTGATGTGACAGTTCCCATTACTGTTTTTCCAGCCAAAATAATTTTCGATTAACCGAACAATCCACACGTGTAATTTGATTGAGGACGCGTACACACGGTTTTGAGTTATTTATTTTCAGAATTTTGATTTTATTTTATTCAACTTTTTCTCTCAGCCTCTTTATACTTTATCCTATTCATAAATATATCTTGCTTAGGACACAGAATAAGGTACTGATTTACGTTTGTATAAAAATGATTTATCTACAGAGTGTTCCAGTCAGCATCTGAGATTTTTTTGAATCGCCAATAGAATACCCCTTAAGGTACTTTATATTTAAATGTCATTCTTATGATTATGGTGGGCCGTACTCGGAGAAAGTCAGAAATTCGAAAAACTACCCTTCTCCAAAGTTCCCTCCATCAAAAAGAAGCAAAAAATTGTACAATTACACACACGGATTATGAGTGTATCTTCTTGGAGAATGGTCATTCTACTACTTGGGATTGGGTGCATACTAGTGATGTGCGCGTATCGATATTATCGATATTTTTATATATAATTCCAACAACAACAAAACAAAATATCTAAGATACATATCGATATTTATCGATACGCGCACATCACTAGTGCATACTCAATTACTCTTCAACGAGATTTCAGACCGGCCGGAATCCTTGAAAACCCCTTACCAAAAACAGTTGCATAGCACTTTTTACATCTGAGGTAGTTTTTGTGTTTCGATTTTTCTAAATATTATTTGGAACGTCATGAAAACTACTTTTTTACAGAGGGTTACGAGGCTTTTTTCTATTTTGTCCAGTGCGTCAGAAAAATTACTTGTTAAGTGTGGGCAATTTAGTTACTCGAACTTTTCTGTGAATTCCCCGCAGACCTAATGATAAAGATGATGATGATGGCCCACCACTTTTTTCTTACACCACCTTAGCGATGATCACAATTGAGAGAAGGAAAGCGAGAGTGTATTTATCAGTCATGCTTATTATTTTTAATAAAACTTTATACGAAATTTAAGGCCAATCTAAACACTAGGAGATCCCCTCGAGGAGTAACAATATGGTGAATTGAACGTTTCATGTAGTTTTTAAAGACCAGTTTATTAATGTTATTCAAAAAATCGAGGGATTTACTTTTTATGATAAAAGGTTATTTAATAAGGACATAACAATTTTGTATTCAAACAAAACACAGAATATTTGCGATATCGAGCTGAAATTTATTGCAGGTGCAGTTTGTACACATGCTACATTTGAGAATGAAATTCGTTCTCATTTATATGAGCACCGTGACGACGATTGCAGCGATTGGAGCCAATTTTCCTCCACTTTTTCACATAATATCGGCCGAAACGTTGGCAATTTCGCGTTTAATATTGTTCCTGAGCTCCTCTTACGTTGTTGACTTGTTGGCATAAACCAATGATTTAACGTAACTCCATAAAAAGTAATCCAACAGTGTTAAATCGCATCAGCGAGGTGGCCATTTGACCGGACCATTTCTCCCGAGTATGTATTATTAATATTTAAAATTAACTTACCGCTAATATTTTTCACAAGTGGTCTCTAATTTTTTACTTTAACTTTTAGAAGTGAAAGTCATGCGTTTGGTCCAAAAATGAAAATTGCCCAAATAAATTTTAAAACA
>JXPH01012520.1:8992-21377 GCA_001014845.1 Mochlonyx cinctipes
ATTTTTTCTCTTTAATTGGAAGCCGGTCCCGAGCGACTTCCAATTAACGGGAACATACCTGTATTCTTCTCCTTTTTGTACTAAACTAAAAATTTATTTGTAATGCTAAAAATATGCTGAATTTCAGCAATATTTCAAAATTTAGCATATTTTCAGCATAAAAAATATAATTTTGAACTACAGTAACCTTCCATTGATTGCAACGCCCGTTAATTGCAACCCTCGTTAATTGCAACCCTCATTGATTGCAACCAAAAAGACCCGTTAATTGCAACCCTTGAATAAAAACTCAGAAAAGTCTAGAAAAAAGTATGAGTTAAGCTAGAATAGTACTTCAAATGATCTAATAAAACATTTCCAATAATTTTATGTCAATAAAATAGCAGGTTTCGCAAAAGTTCTGAAAATTTTGCAAAACTTCCAAACTGAGATTTTTAATATTTTCACTTTATGACTAGATATCACTTACATAAATGAAGCTGAAATAACAATATTCTAAAATAGAAAATAAAAAAATAAAAATTTGCAAATTAATTTTTGCAAAAGATTAAGTGAATCTCAAAGAAATCATAATTTTAACAAAAATAATCCTATTGAAGGTCTAATTTAGAGTATTAGCACTAGTATTTATAAAAAAAATGAATAAAAAGATACCATCCAATAAACGCAACTCACCAGTTATTGCAACCCCAAAATTTTTTTAGGGGTTGCAATCAATGGAGGGTTACTGTAATGCTAAAATTCAGCACATTTTTATAATAATTTTTGATCGGGATTTCATTATTAATTGGTTTTTAAGTGTTTTTTAAATGGATCCATTTAATAATAAAAATAATAATAATGTCTTTATTGAACAAATATGATACATATTTAATTGCCCTTCGCCGCCGCTACCAAAANACATTTCACTTTGAAATGTTTTCCATTTGAAAAAAAATAAAAAAATAAAAGGGTAAAATGGGAATTCGTTTAAATTTAAATTTTTTTTTAAATGTCTTTTTTTAGTGTGGCTACAACAATTTACCCTATGCTGATCGCAAAAAATCGGAATTCCAATCATTGGAACACCATGCCAATTTGCCTCTTGTGTGCTCAAAAGTCCAGCGTGAGTAATAAAGGCTTTAATCCGAGGATTTGCTAGTATGTCGTTTTGTGGCAGCCATTTTTGAATCATAACATTTCTGGACAATGCCATTGGCAACTCCTCCGAATCAAACTTCCAAATGAAATTATAATCTGGGATTTGAGAGAAAACATTTAAAAACATTATCTGCTTACTAGCGTCAAGCATGCTGGTTTTGAAATTAGTTCCCATGGAAAAGAGTACGGCGCCTTTTTTGGATGAATCTATAAATTGTTTCAAGTTCTGAAAAAATTGTTTGTTTTATAAAAATATTATCAAAGATTTTTGGCGATACGTACTTCTGGCAAATCTTTCGGTTGTGCAATTTGTAGGCCTCCAACAGGAATCATGTTGGGAGTGACTACTTCTGGAAAATCAAGTGCCGGATTTGAATTTACGAACATCAATAGCGTCCTCCTTTCTAAATCTTGCAAATTTGGAACAATAAATTTGAAATTCTTTTCAGCCAAACGTTGTATTTTTGGAAGGTATACCCAGTGCCTGTACTGTGCATCGAATGCATGAACTAAAGTGTTTACAGTCCGTTGGTAAAACGACATTTTTGAACTGTATGGCAAGGTAAAATGAGGAATGTAGGATGAAAATTTATGACCCCCTATCAGATCTGTCACAAATTGGGGATTATTGAAACCTGTAAGGCTGATCAGAGGAGGATAATTAAATCGATGCAAAAATGGAAGTATGCAGGGACCACATGTAAAATCGTATAACATCAAATCAAATTTAAATGACACTGGGTATTCTTGTAGGGTATTTAATCCCTTTGACGTCAATGCACCTGAAAAAAGAATTTAATGAATTTTAAAAACGAATAAGGTGTTGGGACATATGGCAGATGTTCGTTTGGCCAAACCAAGAGGGTCCGATCCAAATCCATATGGCCGATTTTTTTTTGCCTTTGGATATTTGGTTGAATCATAAAAAATATTTGGGACACTTCTTCGAATTAATAAAATTTAAAGTTATGAATTATTACCCCACTTAATGTACCCTTTTTCAAATTTTTTTTTCAGTGATTGCGATACAGTAAAATTAACATTATTGCACCCCCTGCAATGCACCCTTTTTTCTTAAACTGATTATGAGTTTTAGTTAAAGAAAGTTATTTTTTGCCGATAATTAAAAAAATCCACATAATGCACCCTTTTTTCGAAGAATTTGTTCAAGTGATTGCTATACAGTAAAATTAACATTATTGCACACAATGCACCCTTTTCTCCTAGATTGATTATGAATTTTGTTTAAAAAAGGGTATTTTTGCCGATAATTAAAAAAATCCACATAATCCACCCTTTTTGAAAACTTTTTGTATGCAATTTTTGCTATTTCGTCCAAATGTCGCAAAATAATATTTTTTTCCTATTTCGGCCAAATGGTCCAATTATTTTTTTATGATTCGACCAAATGTCCAAATNCTAGATTGATTATGAATTTTGTTTAAAAAAGGGTATTTTTGCCGATAATTAAAAAAATCCACATAATCCACCCTTTTTGAAAACTTTTTGTATGCAATTTTTGCTATTTCGTCCAAATGTCGCAAAATAATATTTTTTTCCTATTTCGGCCAAATGGTCCAATTATTTTTTTATGATTCGACCAAATGTCCAAATTATTTTCCATATGGCATGGTATTCGGCCAAGTGTAACAAAATCAATAAATAAACATTAATAAATACCGATGCATCCTAATAAGCCAAATTTATAGAATGATAGTGTAGCCTCGAAAGGATTCTCTTCTGATCTTTTCTGAATATCATTCTTGATTGAACTGTTCCCATACAGAATGTTGTAAGTATTTTCTAAGTGAATGTAATGAACATTTGGTGGTGGATTGTGGTCAACGTTCACAGAAATTGCTGTTACATTGTGCCCTCTCTCGGCTAATCTATTGATTATTGGTCGAATCCTATTTAGTAATAGTTTTTTACTCCTTATTTACTGATAAAATTGTTATATTTGCTAATTTCTTACCAAACAAAATGACTCGGCGAGGCAACACTCATTAAAAACAAAATATTTGCACTTTCAGTCACACTAAATGTGCAGAGTAAAATATAAATAAATCTCATTTGGGTATATTCAAAATGTACACAACAACGCAACAACATCCAGCAGCTGAATGATTTCTCTAGACAGTTTTAGGGCAGTATCAAAATTTTAATCTTCTGTTTGTAAATAGAAATAAACAAAATCATTTAACGAGCTTTTTTTGTGCAGATAATATTGAAAACAAGACACTACTATACTAGCTGAGAGTAAACAACTTGCAACCTAAATATCAACACAGTTAAAAAATTAGGGTAAACAGTCTGTCTTTCGGTGCATTGATTACATAATAGTAAAAGGCAATTTAACTACAAATCGGAGTGAATTAAACATTCATTTTTTCTGTGAATGTAAACATATATGCAAAGGTAAAGATTGTTTAGATTGTGTAGTGCTTTTAACTTTTCTTCTCTGGTGGCCTCACCAAACTAGTACGATTTTAGAATAAAACATTTGAATAAAACAAGATAGATAGATTAGTTAATATATTTTAGGGTGTCGTAGATTTTCGCCATTTATATAGGGTGTTCAATAAGTTTTGATGTTCAATAAGAGATGGCGCTATTAGGATCGTCGTTTTATTTTTCTAAAGGTGGTACTACTTTTTATGAACACGTGAAGTATCACGTAGATCTGACAACTCATTCGTATATTAACAGCGGTTCAAAGTTGACGTTTCACCGTAGTTTTTAAATGGAAAAAATAGAATATCGTGCAGTAACAAAGTTCTTATTTTTGGAAGGTGTAGCACCAAAACAAATTCATGGACGATTGTTGAAAGTGTATAAAGACCCTTTACCTTTAATTAGAATAGTAGAAAGATGGGTTGCTGCATTTAAAAGTGGTCGTAGAAGTTTTGAAGACGATCCACGTAAAGGACGTCCAAAAAGTGCATCTACACCAGAAAACAGCAAAAAAACAGGATATGATTATGAAAGATCGTCGATTCACCGAAAGAGATCTAGTAGAAGCCCTAGGCATCTCATTAGAAAATGTGAACAATATTTTAGCTGAAGTTTTCGCTTTCAGAAAGATTTGTGCAAAATAAGTGCTGCATTCGTAACAATGGAACAAAAAAACCACTCGTATGCAACTTTCTCAACAACATTTGGAGCGGTTCAGGAAAAAGTTCGAGTTCTAGTGATCAGAATGAGTTCAAATTTGGAGTATAAGCTTTTGGTAAGTATCCAAGAACAGTCCTAGGGCTAAATTTAGGATAATATTATTCATTCCTGGTGCTTCTAATTACCAGACTTTCTTGGATACCTCTGTAAATACTTTTCCGATCCTTTCAAAATTTGCACATATCATCTTTCTTGAAGTCTAAATCCAGTTCCTATCAAAAAATTTACAATAAATATGATGCAAAGCTACGTAGTTCACTTTGTGGTTTCCTACGTTCTTTGTTTACAGTGTCCTGTAATCAGTGAAACCATCAAATGTATAGTTTATATGTCAAGATTTAACAGAAACTTAGAACGCCACACCAAATACAATTTTGAGGAACGCTTAGTCTTTCAAGCGACTGTTGGAGAGGTTTTTGAAATATGCAAAATAGGACAGTTGGAGGTTCAGTGGTATCCAAACGAGCAAGCGTGTCAGATCGTTCATTACCATCCAGGTTACAGTGAAGTCAGACACGATTGTTGCGAGAGAGTTCTACAAGAGTAAGCATTGTAAAACCAATTTAGACGTTATAGTGTCTGAATTCAGTGCTTTACGAGTAGCCTGGTTATCTGAAGAAATAGTGATATAGTTACAGAACGGGTCCAGTACGATTGCCCGAATAACAGTTGCCCGAATAGCCTGAAAACTTTTGCCCGAATGGTACGTTTGCCCGAAAACTTTTGCCCGAATGGTACGTTTGCCCGAATAACTTTTGCTCGGATGGTACGTTTCAAAAAATCAGCTAAACTATTGTTTAGCTGATTTTGTTATACTTGGCCGAGTTCCATATGGACGAATCCCATTTGGCCGAACAGAATCTTAATTTTGTTTTTAAATAGAAATTTTTTTTAGTGCTCTCCCAATAATAACATTTCTTTATCTAAAATTCATAATCACCCTGCAAGAAACTTTAGCCAAATTTAGGGCAAAATTTTATATGAATTTTTATCGCGACTTTGGCTAACCAATTAACATAAATATTTAGGCCAAAGTTTGGCTGATTTTCAATTTAGCTAAATTATATGGGTAAAAATTTTACCGTAAAATAGGGCAAATTTACATAGAGGACTTTGGATAATTTTTTGTCAAATAACTTTGGCTAAACTTTTGCCAAAATATTTTTTTAAAGATCAATTCAAGAAAAAAAGGTGCATTGTGTGCAACAACATTAATTTTACTGTACCCTAATCACTTCTTTGAAAAAAGGTGCATTATGTGGGGTTTNAAAGATCAATTCAAGAAAAAAAGGTGCATTGTGTGCAACAACATTAATTTTACTGTACCCTAATCACTTCTTTGAAAAAAGGTGCATTATGTGGGGTTTTTTAATTCAAAATAAGTTTTTAATGTAATTCCTAATTTCGGCCAAATGTCCCGCATATTTTTTTATGATTCGGCCAAATTCGAAAAAAATGGCCATATAGATTCGGCCCCTTTTTGTTCGGCCAAATAGCTATCGGGATTACTAATAATTATGATTTTTTTTACAAGGAAACTGACATACCACTTAACCTCTCCGACATGAACCTTATCCCCACCACTGTGCAAAATAAACGACAACACTCAGATATCTCCATTTTCAATAGATAAGTCTGAATGTTGTCATCTTCTTTTGCATATTGGGTCAATATCGATGAAAACACAAATTTTATTTTTGTATTTTGGTGCCTGTCAGCACTCAGCAGTCGAAGAAAGGGCTGAAAATAAATTCCCAGTACTTGCTGAAGTAATTATAAAACACAATAAGACCTAGAGGAACCAGGCGAGTCCTCATATTTCAGAAAACTTTCTAGGTATTAGTGGACCTACAGCTTATAGTGGATGAGTGGATAATGAGTTACCAGTTCATTGAGCCCATCAAGTCATGTTAAATCTTTGCTGCAATCGACCCTTTTGACATGTACATCATTTGAACGTCTTCTACATCATACTTAAGTTTATGAAGAAGTATATTTTTGAGAGTATGGCTCTGACCATACAATGTTTATCCTATTATTAATTAATACTCTAGCACACAAAGTACCCTACCTTCAACGCTGAAAAATTGCTATGTTAGTTTTAGCGTCACGTCAGGCAAACGACCAAGTCACTTGGGCAACCAAACAAATTTGAAAACTTCTCTCAAAAACATACTCTAAAATTTTACTTTTGAATAAAATATAAAATTTGCCAGGTTTATTTATTTTTCATTTCCTCATACATTTTAGAATAACATAACCTAACAAATAAATAAACGACAAGAGTGCAAAATAAAGGATAAAAACCACATCGTATGAGTGTCGCTCAAGAATCCCTTGATGAAGCGATGAACTTATCATAACGTCTGTATCTGGATACCTGAGAACCCACTCAGTCCACCAAATAGCGCGTTCTAATGCTGTTTCCGGTTGATCTCTGAAACTATTTGAAAGCACCTTCATATTGTCCAAGTAGTTCGTTTTTCCAAGAACATTTTTAATAGCTTCCACAAGTTCTGTTGTGGTAAAGTCAGATATTGACAACCTTATGGCCGCATCTCGGGCTACAATATAGTTGATATTTTTAAATTGGTCTGCAAAAATAGGAAATCCAACAATCGGAACGCTGTACCAAACAGCTTCTTGAATGCTCAGCAATCCACAATGACTGATAAAAAGTTTGGTGTTGGCATGCGCCAAAATATCGTTTTGTGGCATCCAGCTTCGTATAAAGACATTATCAGGTATTTTCTGGGGAAGATTTTTGGATTCAAATTTCCATAGGAATTGGTATTTTGATAATTGTCGCATTGCATCCAAAATATTAATGATTCTCTGATCTCCCAAGCTATCGCTTCTAACATTTGTCCCCAACGAAAATAGAATGACGCCATTTTTTGCATTTTCAACAATTTCTCTCATATCAGGAGGAAGTTTGGTTGGCTTTTGAATTTGCATTCCTCCAACAGATATAACGTTCGGTGGCATCGGTTCAACAAATTGAACAGCCGGGTGACTGTTCATCAAAACTAGTTTTGTTAGCTTATTGAACTCATTTATGTAAGGAAGGTCTGGAAATGTCTGCCTCACCGCTCGATCTATATTTGGTATCTGGTAATATTTTTTCAGAATCACATCGAATAGAGAAACAATAAAATTTCGGAAGCGATTGTAGAAATTCATTTGCACAAAATCTAAATTGAATGTTGGAACAATACTCGAATACTCCAAAGCCCCAGCAATATTCCAGGCTTGTGCTGGCGAGTTGAATCCAGATACCGATATCAATGGTGGGTAACTGAATTTGTGCATAAGAGAGAGAAGACATGGACCTGCCAAATAATCGTTTATGACTAAATCAAACTTAAAATCATTCGGATATTTCAGAATGTCTTGAAATCCTTTCGCTTTCAACGCTAAATTACAGATTTTTATTTTATACTGATCGTATGTGTAGATCACTTTGAAAACTTCCATTTTGCCCATTTCAATGTGATTTTTCTTTTCTGATCCATTTTGGAGACCATCGTAAACATTGTTCAATTGTAAAAAGTGGACATTTTTGTATGCACTTTCTTCATCCACATCCAAACTTAGTACAGTTAAATTATGCCCCCTTTCCGCTAGTCCATAGATTAGCACACGGTTCCTAAATTGGAAATTAATGAAAATTAAATTAAATTATAGCAAAAAGTAAATAAATGCATAATTCACCATAAAAAGTGACTAGGCGATGCTACACAATTTAGATAAAGTATATTTGCTTGATGTGTGGTTTGAAGTAGAAACGATGCGGTAAAGATAAGATTATACCACTGCAACTTCATTGCTGACCTTTGATTCAACAAATTATTACACAAACTGAAGTTTTTTAACCTCTTAAAATTTAATAAATTTAAGACTAGAAACAGGTTTGGAATTGGGGTTATGTTTAGAAATGACCACAAATATACATCATTTCCCTCTGCTTTAAAATATACGGTTTGTGAAGGTCGTTTCTACTTCAAATTTATCTTATCAGTTTAAAATATGCCCCGTTTCAAGAGTGGGACTCAAAGTATTTTCTTTGATCCATCCCCATTTGAAGATGATAAGATTAAACAAAGCTGCCCATATTCAATTTTTGTTTGTATTCCGTTTGTCCCCATAATCTGGCCCTGCCTTTTCTAATAAACAATTTAACGAACGTGTCTAAGTGGAATAAATTTGTGAATCAGTTTAGTTCTGGTCATTTTGCGAAAGCAACATCAATTCACTTAAATATGGCAAAAATTGGTTTTGTAGTAGTTTTCATGATATTGTCTTGCTTTGTTGGATGTTGTTTTGGAGCAAACATACTATATCTTAATAATGTAGCCTCACCCAGTCATTTTATTTGGTAAGATTTGCATTATAAAAATGTACGAAATTACAAAGTGCGGATTATATAGCATTAACTTTTCTTAATCATATCTATGGACAGAAAAGAAAAGTTTATGTATTCGGTAAAAAAAAGGTTTTAGTTCCTTGGGAAAAAACTACCTATGTCTCCAATGTGCCCGGGCAAATTGACTGACTAGTCTAGTTCGTAGCAAATGTGGAGCCTTTAGTTATTTTATTACTAAAAAATCTCGTAGATTTTTGTCTATCAACCAAATCAGTAAAATTCACTAGACTTTTTTCATGCACGCTTATTTTGACAATCGAAATAACTAGTGAATTTAATGGAGTTCCAAAAAAAGTGGACGACGAGACGAGCCCGTAAATATTGTTTACTGACCGAGCTAGTATAAAAGCTATTACTGGACGCTTGGTTAATTTTTGACGTTTGTAGCAATGTAAGTTGAATATATAAGTATGCTACCTTCGCGATTGTATTAGTATTAGTTTCGTGTATTTGTTCCCAATTTGAACTATGACTCACTGTTGAAAATATAAAATCGTGGTTACCTGAGTATTTAATTTCTACTGTTCTGGTTCATTATCTGACAGTTATTTAGAAATGTCCATCTTTTATTTTTCTCAAATATTATGAAAATAAAATGCAAATTTATGTCACCTAAAAATGGTTAAATTATATGTTTATGTTTGAATATGGGACTGTGAAAATGTTATATTTCGCATCAGAATGATAGCAGGAAGCCGTATAACATCACGCGCCGCTGAAATTATTACGTTTTTGTAAAATATGTGTGTTGGTACATAAGGTCTCATCTCGTATAGCCTTTCCATAATGGTATAGGGTACGTCAAAAAGTTGATTTTTGACTAACCCCGTCATGTTATTTATACGGAACGGTCTTTCAACTATTGTAAATGCATCGGTCAGTAAATATTTTTACTAGACGGCTTTGTTTTGCTGAAAAACACATTTTTCTAGTAAAATTAACGAAACAAAAATCATTGTAAGCTAAGCGTGTGTGAAGTTAAGCGTGTACCCTTCTTTTTTTAGGTTTTCTGGTTCTGGTATGGGCTATGTCTCGTTTTACAACACGTGCAAGTGCCAAAAATAGTTCCTTATTTTTTAGAAATAGGTAGATGAGTTTTTATTGTTTTTTGTTTTGGATTCTGTTTTTCAAACAATTTTTGACGCGTTAATTCTTTTAAAACTGAATTTTGACAAACTCTGGCTTAAAAAAACATCTGAAACAAGTTTTTTAAAGGACATATATTTTTTAATAACTCTGTCATTTTGCATCGGACATCCGATCGGTCCTAAATTTTGTGCACACATGAAGATTTATGTCCGTTTTTCAAAACTGCTAAAAACAAAAAAATGTGGCAGTTGCAGTTGACATGGTTTACGTAGGAGGCGTTGATTAGAAGCAACTTTGCTCCAGGGGCCACTTTTTAATTTTCTTTACTGAATACGTTAAGCTTATCAATTATAGATATTATGAGAGAAAGAAAGAAAAGCCAAAAGTCCATTATACACCTAATAATTTCATAATTGGTTTAGGAATCGTGCCCTGATGTATGGCCTTGCTGCAAAGGGACACAATTTGACGGTTCTCAGTATTGACGTTGAAGAAAATGCTCCTGAAAATATACACTACATCCACATAGAGAAGATTTATGATTCTTTCTACAACAACACAGATTTAGATTTTGATTTTATAGAAATGGGAAAAGCTAATGTCTTTTACATGATGTACATGTTTGAGTACTACCCAGTCACTTGTTGTGGATTTTCTGTCAAAACAAAAGGGTTTGAAACATTGAAAAATTATCCTGATGATTTCAAATTTGATCTTGTCATCAATGATTATCTTGGCGGTCCTTGCCTCTTGGTATTTATGCATAAATTCAACTATCCACCATTGATACAGGCAACTGCATTTGATAGTCCTGCATTAGCTGCGCACCTGACTGGAGCGTTGATCTATCCTGGATTTGTTGTGAATCATGAATTGGATGCCAGTGCAAATATGTGCCTCTGCTCAAGAATCAAGAATTTTATTGTGACAATGTTTGGTGTCCTCATGAAGCCATTGTATTTGCTACCTAATGTTGACAAAATTGTCCGTAACATTTTCCCTGGAACACCCTATGTACAAGATTTCAATGAATTAACAAAGTTAGTGTTGGTGAACTCTAACCCTGTGTTGGACCAACCGGAGCCAATCTTACCAAATGTAATTCCTGTAGGAGGGATGCAGATTCCAAAAACTAAACCACTTCCAGACGATGTGAAGAAAGTTATTGAAGGCGCAAAAACTGGCGCAATTCTATTTTCACTAGGTACAAACGTTCGAAGCGACAGTTTAGGTAAAGATCGAATCATTAAAATTTTAACGGCGATGGAGAAACTGCCACAGTATCAATTTCTCTGGAAATTTGAGTCTGACACATTACCAATAGCACTGCCAAAGAATGTTTATCTCAGAGCATGGATGCCTCAAAGTGATATTCTGGCGCACCCCAATGTGAAGCTGTTCATAAGTCATAGTGGATTGTTGAGTACCCAAGAAGCAGTTTATCATGGTGTTCCAGTTATTGGATTTCCTGTATTCGCAGATCAATTTAAAAACATTAACAAATTAGTATCTCTAGGAGTCGGCAAAAGGTTGTCCATAATAGATTTTGAGTCAAAACATATCGTTGACGCTGTTGAAGAAATTATGAATGATCAAAGGTATGTTTTATAATTTGCATTATATATTAAGGTTTTTGTTAAATTTCGTGTTCTGTATGTATAAAGTTGCTTTAAGGTCTAGAAATAATTCTCTGAAAATTTGAGCCAAATTGGTGAATGTCGTAGAGTCGCACCCGATCCCCAAAGTTAAGGAAATTGGTCAAAAACACAATTTTTTGACGCTAAAGCCACTAAAAGTTATCAAATCGCTAAAAATTCGAAAAAAGCAAAACCGGCATCCTTTTTCCGTATCAATTCCATGTATTTTTTCTGGATATTTTATTGTTCTATCTCTAACAGGAAAAAAGTAATGGCTTGCAAAAGTTTTAGTATAAAACGGCATATTTTTGCATCAATTATTTTAAAAATTCTATAACTTCTAAACGGTAAATCTAAAGTGCATACAAGATTCTGAAAAATTACTCCATTTTTAATGTATAAAAATAGAAAAATAAAATATTTTAAACTTCTAGAGTATTGGTAAATGTAGCCATATAGGACTTTCATGGCCCCCCTTATAAAATGTAGGGATGTCATTAAAAATACAATTTCTTCAGTTTTAGGATTTGTAAATTTGAAATGCATTAAAAATATGCAATTTGAATGATAAATTTGGTAAAAAGTTGTTTTGTTATTCTATATGATGACATTTCAAAAATTTCGAAAAAGATCAGGTTTTTACTTCTTAAAGTTTTTGAATGTGGATCAAAGTAAGGATATTGCTAACATTCGTCGATCTATATCACAAGAACCGTTTGTTGAAAGTCCATACTTTCTTCTCAAAGTCTGTCTCTTTTTTAGTAAAAAATATTTTAAGAAATAAAAACCTGGTCTTTTTTGAAATTTTCTAAATGTCACCCTATAAGACACCAGACACCTTCGAAAATAAAAACGTAGGAAACCACAAAGTGGATTATGTAGCTTTTCATCATATTTATTCTATACCTTGTGATAGAAA
>JXPH01012541.1:0-23409 GCA_001014845.1 Mochlonyx cinctipes
TGCGTTCGTCGTTACTTTGAGCTGAATTTACATCGGTTTACAAATCAAGTCCTTAAAAATTTGGTATTAAATTGGTGAACATTTTATTCCAGAACTACGTCCCTTTCGACAAAATAAGACAACAGACGGAATCACCCGGAACTCCAGTCCCTAACCCAAGATTATCATTGAGAGACGAACAAAATGGCGATGATTTTGATCGGTATCAAAAATATCCGCTTGAAATGCTGCGTGGAGATCCTGTAAATTTGCCTTCCAGTATTAATCCTACAAGAAAAGAGGTTTGAAATCTAAAAACATTTTAGGTTATGCATCACACTTCGTTTCCATTTTAGATTCATTTAACCCACGATGATTTTGTACAAGTGTTCAAAATGAACTATTTGGAGTTCGAGGAGTTGCCCAAGTGGAAACAAGTTGAGCTCAAGAAGCAGTATAAATTGTTTTAACCTGTTTTTAATCCTTTTTCATTATCATTAACCCTTTACTGAACTTTTTATGTATAGCGTTAGCCAAATAAAAATATTATTTTATTTTATTTTAGAAGTAAAAAATGTTTATCAGGAAAAGTATGTGGAATAAAAAATAGAATATTATTGACTGAGTTGGCATAAAAGAGCACAACCCCTCATTACCCAGTGTTCAGAACGAGTCTGCGGATGACATGCTAAATTCACAGCGATTACAAAATTAGTACTGTGTCCGGTTGTTGATAAAGTTCCTCTTCTATCTGCTGTTTTGTAAACTGGGCACGTGTAAGTATGCCTATCTGCAAGGTCAGTTCTTTTTATAGGTTTCATCAAAATCTGAAAAATAAAAAATAATAAAAAATAAGGTACAAAATAGTAGAAAATGGATTACAAAAGGCATAGTATCAAAAAGAATTCTAGGCATCGGTTCTTGTAGGCAGTGATTGGTTTTATCCCAACTCGCTCCTTCTAAAAACAGGCCGTAAACATAAACGCCATCTTCCGGTGGTTCACTAAACTTGCTTAGCTTTTGAACCTATTTACAAAATTTCATTAAAATATTTTTAAAATAATAAAATAATTTTGTTACCTCATAATCAAAAGTTAAAAGATCAATTGGAATAACGTATTTCCTAGCAAAATTCTGCTGCGCTCCCGTCAAAAAGGCTTGTGTGAAAAAGAATCCGGAAAGCCAATAAGTTGCTGGGGGTCCTTCATTGTACCATTTCTGCAGAAAAATATTCAATTTCCATTCTATTAGATTCGAATTGACAAAAATACCTGCAAAAAGTCTAAACGTGCTAGAAAATCGTTGATGTAGCTTCCAAGTGGTTTCAGGCTTGGGTACGATTTTTTGGCCCACATATCCGGAATCTTTCCCGTCAAAATAGCTTTGACAACATCTTCTACTTCAGGGGACATTGCGACCATACCTTTCATCGCTTTCGTTAATGTAATCAAGCTGTTTCGGATGCACCTTAACAACAAGTTGAAGCGTCCCATTTCTTGGACAAGGACCGTGTTCATGCTCTGATGATAATTTGTTGGGTACTTCGCTATAGCCTCATCTCTATCGAATTCTGGGGGAAGTTTGTTCAAAATGTCCGTTGAAACATTGATGACGATTTGGTCGGGTGTCTGACCGCCACTTCCTGCAGCTGATGTTGTCTGTTGGGAATTTTTTTAAATTAATAATTTTACTAGTATTTAAGTTTCAAATTTAACCCCATACTACAATAGCCCAAAAATACAAAATTTAATCTTCTAATGAGCGTTACAGTGTCCAGCACAAAGCCTATGTACATTAGGGGTGGACTAAAAAAACTTTTTTTTTTTTGAATTCCGTGTTCTACATGCTGAGAAAAGTTACCTAATGGGCTGGAAATAATTCTTAATAGCTAAACAAAGCAATTCTAATGCTAATTTCTCAGATACGAGAAAACGTAAAATTGAAAGTGTTATGAGCGACTAAATTGACTGTCCATAATTGAAGTCCAGATGTCCATGACTAGTTCCGTTACCATGCACTCCTACAGCACCTGACTCCTAAACAATTTTGCAAAACTCCAGAACTAACACCAACATTGTTGACTGACATCTAATAGGCAGTAGGTAATAAAATAAAGGAAACGCTTTTGTCTGAAGGACAGACACTTGAATGCTCAAGGATATCAACAGTTCCCACGAGAGCTTCCGGTAGCACTAGTAAATATTGAGGCTTAAAACGGAAAGTGTCTGGACAGTCCAGACTTCAAAAAGTCTGGTCGTTTGCTGGTCAATTTCTCGACACATACCTTATTTATCATTTTTAATGGGGTTCATTAGTGGAACGCAATGGAAAATGAAAAATGTTTTTGTGCCAACTTTTTTTTCGTATATTTCTGACACTTTCTGGACTCGATAAACTGATAGTCTGCACACTGTCTCCACACAGTCTTCACGCTGTCTGCAAGGGCAGACAGACATGTACGTACACTGGATAGAGTATTAGATAGCATCTTCGCTTGCTGTTCGGAAGGCGATGATTCGATCCCAAAAGTCTGAGAAAAAGTTAAAAACATGTGCGTGCAACTTTATGGTGTATATGGACTGGACGAGGTTTTGAGTCCAGATTGCGTCTACACGCGAGCGTCTAGGCTACTTGTAGACGCTCGGTTTACTACTTGTCTAAATTATTGTGTCCAATTCGTGTCAAGACGCGAGCGTCTAGGCTATTTGTAGACACTCGATTTGCAACTGGTCTAAATATTGTGTCCAATTGGTGTCAAGACGTCTAGGTCTAAAAATCCTAGATATTTGCGCTCTGTTATGAGGGACTTGACTTAGACTTTTGCGTCTAGTAGAAGGAAAGTCGCACGAGACAACTAAGAATTTAAGAGAGATCTCATGTGAACGCCAGCGTCCATTGCGTCTTTCGCATGGACGGGCGTGACACATTAATGGACGCACGTCCATGTGGCGTCTTAGGCGCAGAGACATGGTTGTAAAGACGCAAACTAGGCCCATTGTTCCTCGGGGTATCGAAGAATAAAGTCCTCTTTATTGAATGT
Organism: Mochlonyx cinctipes; assembly: GCA_001014845.1. Taxonomy (NCBI): domain Eukaryota; kingdom Metazoa; phylum Arthropoda; class Insecta; order Diptera; family Chaoboridae; genus Mochlonyx; species Mochlonyx cinctipes. The sequence goes on from JXPH01012541.1 coordinate 3,020, forward strand.
ATTTAAAACCAAAAGGCACTATTACGAAAGAACAGGTCTTTTAACGCGTTTAAAACCCACAAACTTTTACGTTATAAATCCTTCCTTTCCATACTTACAATTGCCTCATCCTTGAGCAGCTTTAAAAGGAATAATTAATAACATTTAAAAAACAACTTTGAAGCTATAATCAAGAATAAATAATTACCTTCAACTCGTATAAATCCTTTTAATTTTCGCATAGAATAAACCATTAGAATTAGAAACTTAAAACTATTAAATAGAAATAAATTAATTACCTTTCGATCCTGGTTAAGATATAATAAAGTAACAACAACATGAACAATGTAATTAAAAAGTAAGTAAACGACAAAAATAATTACCTGCGTCTTCAAAATATTAACCAAAAGCGAATCCGTTTCCTTCTGATCCTTAATAATATCAGCGTTCTCGTGAAGCCCAAAAACTCCCGGCTTCGCAATCGGAGGCAGATCTTTAATGTACGCTAAAAACTCATCATACTCTTTAATCTCTGGAACAACATAAGCCCCAGCCTCGTCAAACTTGTAGCTGTCATCCTCCAACACGTTTTCAATATAAAACTTGGAGAGTATTGTGTTCAAACACCTCCGATCCCAGTCATCAGTAACCCTCCCACCATAATTACACTCTCCTGTCAAGTATTTCAACGCGACATATTGAACTTCTTCGTACTCATTCAAAAACATCATCAACTGAATTATGCTGATGTTCAGATCCGTCTCGTTAAACTCGTACGGAATATTCCAACCAATTGGCCCAAAGTATCTCCTCTCCTGAATTATTCCGTGAAAGAAGCACAACGAATAGAGAAGCTTTTTCAAAAAGCTTGATTGTTGACAAGATTCGAACCATTCATTGTTTGTTATTGGGTCACTCATGTAAGATCTTAGTAGGTTATTACGAAGCCCCTTAGGAGGTTCATTAGTTATTTTAACTCCGTTTTGTAGAACAACAACAGGGAAATGTTCTGCAGGGTATGAAGTTAACCATAAACGGAAATCAGGATGCGTCGTGTCGGGTTGAAAACCTTCGCAAATTTTTTCCAGTGTTCCCATCCAGCTTTTAGCTAAATGACAATTTTGTAACAAGACCCAATACCCAAACTTTGTCCCTTCATCAATCATCCTTGTTGCGATAGGTCCTTGTCCTTGACCCAATGATAGGGAGAATAGACGATTTGATCCAAATCCTTGTGAGTCTGCAAACTTAATCAACGTCAGTGTTGGATCTGCTCCCGGTGTTAGTACGAAAATTAGGGGGACGCAACAATTCGAATCGTCATACGAAGCGGCAAGATCGAATGGAGGAGGTTCCACAAACTTTGTCCCCATATGATCCCCAACGAAAAGCTGGACAGCGGGAACCAATTTGTCTGGACGAATGCACCTCAAAACAAGCAGTTTTTGGAAAAGCGTCAACTTTGTCATCCACGGTTCCGGCATTGCAGCAAATTGGGGAGATTCTTCATCAAAATATGTTTTCCACTTTCCAATGTTTCGTATAACGTCTTCTTGAAGTCCTACAAAAGCATCGTATTTGGATAGTCGACAAATTTCATCCCAACTTTTTATCGGCAGCCAATCTCCTGGTTTTGGGATAGGGTTATCAAGTCCAACTCCTCCTGTTAGTAAAAATAGCCATTCGGAAATGTCGATTTTGCCATCGTCGTATAAAATGTTCGTTGATAGTAAGAGGGAGAAGAGTAATTTGTCCTAATAATAACAAAATGATATTTTAAGATTATAAAGGACAAAATGGACAACGGAGATTTACCTTCTCAAACAAACTACGGCAGATATTAACGTACAAGCTGAAGGTGAAATATGTTCTTAAATCTTCTAGACGAGCAGGAACTTCGTCTACTTTCTCTGTGTTGTCAATTGCGGCAGTGAATAAGTTTACGAACCACGTTAAACTATACTGGTACATGGGGTCAATGTTCGCTAAGTCAGCTTTAGGGGGGAAATATTATAAAAATTAGCATATTTTTACTTTTAAAAGTACCTATTGTGAAGAATAGTATAGTAGAATGGGCTGCAATTGGCGTATACTGCATTCTCGCAATGTCAATTTGCTTTTCAGTCACTTCTGCAATAACCTGTTTCTCGTTAATCTCATTTGCAAGAGTTTTTGAAGAGCTAAGAATTGAAACGGCCGTCTCATCTTCCAAAATGTTACCTTCTGACGAGAGTACTTCGAGAATTTTGTCTTCAATCTCTTTTAGTTGCCTGAAAAAAGAAAGGGAAATATTACCGTAGATTCTACATGGAGTGTGATTGGGATAGTAATATCTATGGAATTGGGCTGTTGATCAAAACACGATCACAATTCACTAAATTGTGTAATTCTTAACCGATTTAGATGAAATTTTGTAGAGGTTTCTCATTAAAAGAATGGTCAAATTGGACCGCTGGAGGAGCTCATATACAAGCTCATTAAATATTTGAGATAACTTGAGTTGCAAGAGTTGAGTAGCTATTGTAATGCCAAATCATCAAGTAGAGTTCCTAGGTAAAATCAAACACACTGGAACGATCGTCACCATTGTTGTCATGATTCCTCGAATATTTACAAACAGAAATTTCCAAATTTTAATTCTGACTTTCTGGAAGAAATCAACAGTGACATAACATTATATACCAATCACTTTGTGAAAACATTGTTGGCTCCGGCATATATTAGGATGAAATGAATTCACGAAAATGCGAAGTTCAAAAACATAGCCCCTAAAAAATTGTGTTTTGGTCCAAGGATCATTCCTGATTTTTTGGGGAATTTTGAATTGACTGTTATGCAGTGCCGGTCATCTCAATTTGGTATTTTTATCCAAATAACCGGTTTATTTGAAATATGCCGATGTCTTTGGCCAAATCATCTTGAAGTGTTTGGGTTTGAGTATACTTATATTGGACGGCTGATTCCTGAGATATTTCAAACAGACCGTTAGACTATAAAATCTTAAACTATGTAACTTAGGACCGGAATACCGGAAATATTAATATCCGGAAGGTTTTTGGGATACTGAATCCAAATATGACATCATCGGGAAAAAATTAGATGTAACAAGTGGTCAAAATGACAAAAATTGCTTCATCGGTTCAACTGGGACCGTTTTTAAGGGCTTAGGAGTGCCTCATAGAAGCAAAAATTATTTTTATAGTCTTATCATGTTGAATACATAATAAACAACCAATGGAACTTATCCGTTTGGAAATCGGAATTGGTAAAGTTATAGCAAATACAAGCTTTTTACTCCTTGTATTGCTTGTTTATCGGTAACCTGAGGTCATAGACTCATGAAAATCATCATTATAATATGATTGTATACCAGAATGATTGATCTGCAATAAACCTTTATTAAACTTGGAGAATTTCAAGAAATTAACCTTTAAAAGACGGAGTGGGGTCTTTCAAGTGTATATTGTGTGTATAACTTTTCTGTTTCTGCACCAATATTCAAGAAAAAGGGCTTAAAATAAAGCTAAAAGACTGTTCTAACAAATGAAATCTATGATAATTGGACACCCCCTTTCTCTCCCAAAAATTGGTTTTCAGATTAAAAGTCAAAGACTCCAGCTTTTGGGAGGGGACACAAAAATTGAAACTTTGAGCTAAAAGCGTGAACATTAGCGATCAAAATGAAAATCTGAAAAAAATCAGGGATATTCCTGAGACCATAGACAACTTTTGAGGGGTGTAAGTTTTTGAAAAATTGCTTCAAATTTCTCCATACAAGAACGGCCCAGCCTAGAGTGTCCAAATATTGATAAATGGATTGAATTTCATAGACCAGTCCCTTAGCTTTATTGTAAGCCCTTTTCCTTGAATATTGGTGCAGAAAAAAAAGGTAATAGGTTTTAAACTCAAAAATACAGCTGAAAGACCCCACTCCGTCTTTTACGTAAGTCTTTTATGTTCAGTTCTCTGAAGGTTAAGATTACAAGATCTACTGACTTTCATTTGGAAATTATAGGTTTTTGTTCTTATTCTTCCACTATCTGATCGTTCTTGGTTTGACTTGGGCTGCAAAACAGCCCATGGTGGCTTACGGCTTTAAACAAATAATTCATTCTAACAATAAAATACCTTTTATTTTCTGCCCCCTGAATAATAAGTTGATTCTTCTCTGTTTCCAAATCAGGACGTTCTCTAGCCACTGTTATAGCAAGGAGCTGAAATATGAAAAAAATAATTAAACTTAAAAATGGCAACTTGGTGCAAGAAATGTACCTGATCTTGTAGACCAGCTTTTGTAATCATGAAGTTCAATAACGTCACTTTTACCGCAATCTCTGGCAAATAATGAGGATTCCGTAACTTTGTCGTAATATAAAACCTGTTTAAAAAATTAATTGGCAATAAAACTAATTGTTGAGGAGTTTAGGAAAAAAAAAATACTTGAAAGAGTCATTGTATTCAATAATGGAATCTCCCAGCTTAATGCAGATTGTTCCTCCCTGTTTAAACGTTTGTTTCAACAAAATCGGTTCTAAAAGCGGTTCAATTTCCTCCCCAACATTTTCAAGTAAAACGGGAAGTCCAAACTGTATTGCGTTTTCAAGAACTCTCGTGTAATCAGGTTGTGTTAATCTAATTATACAAACACGATTTACTTTCTCCATGTTTCGGACCCATTTATTCGCTTGTCCTTGTGGATCTATCATCAAGGGCCAACGACGAGCGTTGCTATTCAAAATCAAAATACATTATTCAATAGCAATTTTGTATTAAAAATATCCTACTGTATAATAATAGCACTTTCTATAGAAAAGGCGTCACTTGGGAGCCCAAAAATGTTCCAAGCCCGAATATCTACAGGATTTCCAAGGACATTTGTAAGCTGAAAGTCTGCAGAGCAAACAATTCCTTTTGCCGTGCAGTTATCAATCCATTCTTTAGTTTGTCGTGCTCGGAAAAGAGTCGTGAAGGGGCCAAGGTAGGCAACAACTCCTGATGCCACTAGCACGTCACCTAAAATACAAGTTTTAAAATAGAATTCTCTTTATAGAAATTTGCTAAATTACCTGTTAAAGTATCGTAAATTTTAGCCAAAATATCAGCCGCAAGCTGCCACCGCTCTCCTTCCCCTCCAAGTCCAGTGATCAGCTCAGTTGCCCTCTCCATTTTCTTCATACATTTCTCAACATTTGCTTGCAATCGACAATGCGTTTGAACTTGATCATCTAATTGTTGTTGTAGCTCTGCTAAATTTGCCTGTACAATAGCTAATTGTGCTAGTTTAGCATTTAAAACTTCCATTGCAGCCTGCAATTATAAATCTGTTAGTTCTTTCTTAAATATTTTTTATAGATTACTACCAACATTATAATTTCTGTTAGCCTCTGCCAACGCAGCCTTTTTCGGATTAATAATTTTAGCTATTTTATCGTATTTCATAACAGCTAGAATCCATTTACACAACCCTTCACAAGCCGTTGACGCCGTTTTCACTTTGTCAGGATCAAAATTTTCGTTTGTCAAAATTTTGTCCTGCAATTTTTGAATACTTTTTGGGGGAATGTTGTCTTTATCTAAGGTTAGAAGTAGCTCCAAAAACTTTATGTCAGCCAGTAATCTTTTCGAAGGTGTCCAATAATCATCTATTTGTCCTAGTCCAGAGGGAGCGTTTACCCTGTCCGGGTTTATATCTTTCAAAATACAAACTGCTTCCATAACGACTTTAACGCCTATAGGAGGACTTTTCATTGATTTTAGAATATTAATATCGCCTGGTGTTAACGTGTTCAAAGCTTCTGTAGCAGCTTGTAGAATTGGCATTGCTTGTGCTAATTGTTCATCACAATCCTCTTTAACTTCGTTGGCGGCAGCCGCTTGTTCCGAGGCGATTGCTTCATCTTTCTCTACGAGTTCTTTTTGAAGAGCAGCTACTTCGCTGTCTGCTTGCACTTTTGCCATTTGTTGGGCGACCTACAAAAATACTTAAGAGATGGAGCATTGAAAAGAACATTGAATTTACCGTTTCCGCCGCAATCTTCAATTGCGGTTGCATTGTTTCGAGTTCTATTCGCATTATTTCGATCTAAAACAATATTTAAAATTTTGGTTTTTGAATCTATTGAGTAATTTCAAGGATTTACCTGTTGCTCAGCGATCTTTAATTGGTCCAACCCTGTCAAATACCGGTTTTTACCGGTCATAACCTCACTGAAAAAAAAACTTTAATGCAAGTTAAATATTAGCAAGGAATTACCTTCTCTTCTTATCCAAAAGTGTTTTGAAAGTATGAATCATTTCCAAATACGATGTTGGGGTAACGTAGTTATGTCTGTTCAACCTCAACAAAAACTCATCGGATAAAGACTCCGTTGTGGTGTGGAACTGCATGCACAATTCAATACAAGCCACCCTTTCTGGTGCCGGCATTTCTACAGTTGATAAAAATCTGGGGATTAAAATTGATTAAGCCTAGTTTTGAATTAAAAAAGTAAATTGCAGACTTAGTAGCAACAGCAACTAAAGCATCAGGAGGCCATGCTTGGAACCAGTCGATGGTGCAGCAGTTTACAATCGCAGGAAATTTACGAACTCTAGTCCTGAAAGCGTTTCCAATTGGGGACATTGAGAGTACGATGTGGAGTTGATCTCGAACAAGCTAAAAATAATCATAATCAGCCTCGACCTCATTCTTTTTAAAGTAACGAGTTAGTACAGTGACAAACAAATTAAATAGCGCCACAGGACTTCCATCCGTTTGCAACGCTTTGTCCCTCTGACGATCAAGCTGCCTCATTTTTTCAATGATCTCCGCCTTCTCATCGTTTGAAAAAAGATTTGGAATCTCTCCGGTATTCAAAAGATTGTTGATGTCTTCAACAAAAGACTCTTCTTTAATTTGACTATCTGTGAATAGGAAGACCATATGCAAATCCGATGACCCCAACTTCTTTAAAAGAGCTTTAATGTCCTCATGCCACTCGTTAGCTCCATAATTTTTTGATATTTCAACCTAAAATACATAAATCTAAAATAATTTTAAAATGTAAGATTGGGTGTTACCTGAAACAATTCGTATTGACAAATGTGTGTTGCAATCCTCGCAAGAGACTGCCTTCCAGATCCTCCAACTCCCACTAACAACGCATGACTTCTCGGTTGTTTTATTATTCGACAAATCCTTGACAAATGCTCAATAGCAAATCGAAAAAGGACAAGATTCATTGGCTTCTTAGACATGTTGTTGAATTCCACAAGATAAGATTCAACGACATAGCTCAAATCATCAATTTCCAAAACCTCGACGTACAATCTTGTATCCGCTTTGGGATTCGTAAAATCGCAAAACATCAACTCCCTCAAATTACTTTCCTTCAACTCTCCTCCTACAACAAATCGATCAAAGAGATCTTTAGGCTCCTCTTTCATGAAGTGCCGAACCACCGTGCACAATTCTTCAAACAACCACTCGCGATCATCGCTATCAATTAACCGATCCCCATAAACACGAAGGATCTCATGCGCCCATAACCTTCTCATTATATTCAATCCTTCAGTTCCTTCAGGAACTGACAAAAGTACACCTTGGATAACTCGTGAAAAATCTCGCAGATTGAAAAGATAATGACATTTTGCAGGAGTTGGGAGCAAAACCGCTCTTGCCTGTCGATAAATTTGAAGCGTTGAGAGCACAATTTCATCAATGCAAGGATCAAACTCTTTAGAAAACCCTCGCGAATCCAAGTGCCATAGAACAATCTTACTGAATATCGTTATCAATGTAGGATCATCGAACTCATCGATCGCAATCGTGTTGAAATGACGGGAGAATCGTGGACTGACAGTGTTTCCGGAACTAGGAGGTCCCATTGCACACATGACTTGAAGATCAATTAGTTTCATCGGAATCACCTCTTTCCGATCATACCAAATCCAATGGTCAAGGAGCATCCTCATAATTTCTATTGGAGGCTGGGCTCCATACGTTTCTTTCAGCGGCATTGAAACGTCATCGATAAAAATTGCGCATTTTTTTCCTAACGGGGGGCCGTAAACTCCTTTTCTTCTTTTATCCAGTTTTGCTAAAATTATGTCTTGCGTCTGATTGGCGGATGTTTGCGCAGAAAAATTGATAAATAAAGGTTTATAGGTGTTTGTATCATTACGTTTCAGTAGGAAATCTATTGTGTAAACGCTTTTTCCTGTCCCAGTAGGTCCTACTAGAATCAAGCATTTACTGTGTTGAACTAGCAGCTCTAAGAGGGCGCAAATTCGAACAGTTTCAATTGTTCCAACAATTATTTGGTTCACTGGCATGTCACGTTGTATCGAAGATGTTTGTCCAATTTCTTCTGCCCAAGGACGCCATTTTCCCTTTCCTTCTTTACTGAATCTGTATTCAAAAACGGTTCCTTGCTTCGGGATTTGAAAAATGAAAGGTTTTGATAGATTTGGAACCTGCAGCTCTTGAGGAATGTCGAATTTCTCATTAATTTCTGGAGGAAATGTCTTTTCGGTTAATGCTCTAAATAGTTCCGAGAACTTTTTCCGACTCTCATTTTCGAGAGGACCTCCAATCGCCCAAACACAGGAGAAGAAGAAAACTCCTTCCAACTGAGCTCTCACGTCTAAATCTGATACAGCTTTAACATACTGTTCATTTTTGTAGTCATCCATGAAACAATCAAAAAGATTCATCAACGACCTAATGAGATTTGCATCGGACGTCGGCATCATCTCACGAACTCCCCCTTTTCTAATGAACCACAAAAGCACGGGACAGAATCGCATGAACATCATCGAAATTACTTGCTTGTTTACGGCATGTAATGCCGGTGGTAACGTATTCATCCAAGATTCAAGTAATGGTTCCCATCCTAAAGATGCTGGTTCCATATAAATCATTCCGCATCTCGAAACAGTCGCTGGGGATGCCGCTTCCAAGTCCATAACCTCAAAAATCAAATTTGTTGTTGGGGCCAGCTGGATAATCTCTCCAGACATTAGACAAAGTTTTTTATTATCGTCCAACACAGTGTTCATGTTTTCGATCCAAATGGCATCGACAGGGCCATCAAAGATCAACCATTTTCTTTCATTTGTTGTGCTTTGAGCAAATTGACGGTAGCTTACGGCCAAAATGCCATCGTTCCACTCATGTGAAGTGTTATCAAATTGTCCATAAAGTTGCCCCATAGTAATCGCTTTAGGATTTATTACCGTGTAAATCACTCTATGCTCATTCATCCCCCCTTTCTCCTCGATGACAGCAAGAGCTTCTCCCAGCATTCTGTATGCAGTAGTTTTTCCTCCAAACGGTAGTCCAACAATCATTAATCCATGACGGACAACTATCATCTCGTAAAGCTGTTGCACCTTTTCCATAAAGAAAGCAGTACATACGACGTTGTTTTTCTCACAAACTTCTTGCAGAGCCTCATTAAATATAACATAATCTGGTTCGGGCAGCGTGATCCCGGGGAATAAATCAGATGTGATGCCCTGAAATCAAACTTTCAATAATTTTTAAAATTAACAGGGAATTTTTAACATACCTGGAATAAAAGTACGTCAAGGTTCAAAAATTTGGCCAAATTGACATCTTTTATAGATCTTAGAACGAGAATGTCTTCTGACTCTTCTGGGTATCGCAGTTTTAATGCACCAGCTGCCTTTAGGACAGATTTCACAGCTCTCATTCCTGAAATATGTTTGAAAAAATATAATAAGACTTGTTTTGGTCATTTATTTCAGTTTATTCTAGATTTTCATGTTTTTTTAATACTTTATATTCAGTTTTCCTAGTGTTTACTTGTCCAATTTCGTCGAAATGTAAATTTAGTCAACTAAATATCGTATTGAGATCTATCTAGTACCACAACCGATTCAAAGTTACCGGTTCTTAGCTTTGCACATTTTCTTGCTTTATCACGCAATGGTTACAGAAGTGCTTCAAACATTGATAAATGACTAATTGAGTACTAAAATACTAAGTAGTATCTAGTCATGAAATATGCTAAGCTAAACTAGTTATTTTGCCAGTGCAATTTACTGGCAACAAGAATTTGCAAAAATTGCATTGGGGCAATAACCGGTTGGAATATTTCTAACATGTACTACTATTTAGTAGTTTGGTTTGACAGTAGTTATTAACTCATTTTTAAATCCAGTTCACCAGTTAAATCTTTTACCAGTGACAAATTGAATAACTGTAAACCGGTTCAGATATTGCTAGTATTAAGTGAGTACTAAATATTCCGCACAAGACAATCAAGCGCATTAAGCGAAGCCAGAATAAAACTATTATTTTCATCCACGCAAATAGTTTTATAACCAGTTTTAGTACTAAATAAGTACGAGACTAGAGCAAATTACAATATAAATCAAATAATAGCCATAGACTACCTTAAACTATAAAGTTCGACGCGTAAGCGGGCTAAAATGTTGATGGTATTGAATAGTATAAACGAGTACTCAAACGAAATATTAGTCATGATATTTGCAAATAAGGTTCACCAGTTGAATCATTCCCCAGCTAGAATATAAATAGTTACTGAACCGGTTTAAATATAAGTGGTACTAAATGCGTACCGTGTGAACAAGGAGCTAAAAAAGTAAAATATTTACAAACAGAACCGCTTGCATTAAGAATTATACTTTTGTATCGTGCAAATTGTCAATAACCGGTTTTAGTACTAAATAGTAATAAATGGGTACATTAGGGTAGGCCAATCAAGAAAATTTTAAAAATTCAAAAAGTTAGCCCCTCAAAAGTTGTATTTGGATGTCAGAATTATCCTTGATTTTTTTCAAATTTTTCAATGCGTGCCTAATGTTCGCTGTTTTACCCTAAAGTTTGAAAACTTACCCAAAAAATCGATTTTTTTAATCTTTTTTCAAAAACTGTTAGGTTTGGAACAATAAAATGTTGTAAAGTACTGTGGAGAATCTTAAATCCTATATAAACGTACAAGTACAACAAAGATTTTTTCTAAGGCCAACCGTTAGGCATTCAAAGTTTAAAAAAACGCGTTTTCAAAAAAAATCCGTCTAACGAGTTTTTTAAATTATTCCGGCTCTTGATCATTTCAGAGCAATAAAAAGTTCTAAAATATTGTAGAGAATGACAAGAGTACTAAATACTTGCGAAGTTTAAGGTTGAGTTTCAAAAACTAGAAGGATGATTAAGTTAAGAGTTTTTTCAGTCTGTCCTGTCTTGTTCAGTGTCTGATCCAGTTTTTTCCCGTATTTCCCAGTTTTTTACATTTTTTTAGCATTGTCTGGTGTTGCTAATTTAGTCTAGTCATGTCTTTTTAGAATTTTCAACTCACCATAATCATAATGTGGCTGCGAGCTCAACTGCTCCGAACATAACCTATAAGTTGCCACAATTTTAATAGCCAAAGGCTTTGCCCTCAAAAATCCGAAAGCGTAAAGTTCAATTTCTGAAATTAAAGCATAATCTGGAACCATCATCGCAACAGAACGGAACAATGCCTTCAAATTATCTGGCAGTTCAGATCTTCCAGCATATCCAGGATTCATTGTTATGAAAACTGCACAAGATGGATCTAAATTAAGAAGTGTTCCTTCGAAGATCAGCGTATTTGACCCAGAGTTGATTCCTCGTTGAATCGTCAAGATTTGTTGTGCCACAACAGACAATACTTCCAAGTCAATCCGATTAAATTCATCAAAGCAAGACCACGCTCCACAGGAAGCAAGTCCCTTAAAGAACTTTCCTAACGCAATAAAGTCGAGTCCATCAGAACAATTGAAAACTACGCATTGTTTAGCGACAGCTTTTGCCAAATCCTTTGTTGTTTCAGTTTTACCAGTTCCTGCTGGTCCTTCAGGAGCTCCTCCTAAATGAAGATGAAGTGCTCCAAACAATGTGCGGAAACATCTGTCTGTCAACGGAGTTATAACCAGCCGCGGAGTGTTTCCCAAGTACTCGTATCCATACATCAATGTTGAGTTTATCATTTTGGTGGACAATTGATTGTTGTCCCAATAGTACCGTAACTGACAAAGCCAATTAAAGTCATTCCCTCTAATCGTTTTCTTCTCAATCAGCTCGCTTAAAACATCGCGAGCGTGAACATCTAGAACTACTAACGCTCCCAACGTGATCCTGTTTTGAAGCGACAGCTTTCCTCGAACCAAATCCACAACTTTACTAATCTGGAACTTGCATGTCTCCAAATATTCTTCTAGGGCTGACAAAGGGTTCTCCTCGTCAAAACATACACTAACTTCTGAAGTCCAGAATGCTGACGAAATGCATTGAATACACTGTCCCGGCCACATCAGAACCCAATCGTGTCTTTCAATATTCAAATACGATTCAAAGGAATCTTTAACCTTCAAATGAACACTCTTCTTCATCATCGTTTCAAGGTCCAAGAGCCATTTCTCAACCTGTCCCTTGGCTTTCGTCGTCGATACTTCATGTATCAAAACAACCTCTTCCCCTTCACTCGACCTCATTATAGTCACGTCAAGTTGTTCAGTAAACTGCAATGTCGCGATTCCTTCGAAACATTTCTTTAGATGAGGCTGAACTCTTGTTGGATCTTTTGTCTCAGATAAAATCTCCAACAACTCGTCGTTCGATAGAAAAAAGAATCTTGGGAAATATAATCTTTTCTTCTCCAAATACTCGTTCAATCCCTTCTGAATTACCTCGAGAAGGGAATGCGATTTCTTTAGTTTTTCCGACATTTTATCAATTTCCAAAACGGATAAAACTTTTGTGTCAGCGAATACGGATTTCATCAAGTCTTTCCAAATTTTATCCACGGCACTGAATCGTCTTCCTTCTTCCGGCATTTGGGATTGAATGTCGGGGCTTGAGAAGATAGGTTCCAAATACATCCAAGTTGACTGCACTTTTAACCAGTCATCTAAAATGTCCTGAAGCAGCATCAGGTTCTTTTCCCAAGCTCTGAAATTAAAATAATAAAAAGGGTCTCGTCGAAAGTACTAGGAAACTTACAAAATGTCTGCTTCAAATGGTTTGATGTACAAGGAACTCTTCATAGTTTGCGTTTTAATGATATGGTCATCCAACAGTACCTGAATATCATCAACAGCTGAGAGAATATAGGTTCCAGTGTCTCGGTAGGGAAGAACTAAGAACGCCATGTCACTCCATTCATTAACCATTTTTATCATCGCCTTTTCAAGGTTGTTTTCTTTGGTAGCACTCTCCGAAATAGTCTCAAATCGTGAAATATAATCGTCTAGTCCGTAATCAATAACTCGTGCCAACGTTAGTTCAGCTGATATTTTAATTGGGAACCCAATCATCTCGGAAACTTGCTCCCAATGCCGTTCTTTCATTCCAGGGTTGCCGAGAGTTTGTACGATTGGCATGTGCGTTTTGAACTGATCGATCCTTGTTTTTATCTGGCAAATAATTTTTTGAAAAATATTCTTAAATATTAGAGAAATGTTAAACTTACATCCGCTGACAACCTCTGCGTTTGATATGAATCCGTAAAAGTCTTCTCCAGCTTGTAGACGACACGATACAACTCCCCAACGGTATTGTCAATCTCTTCAGGGTCATAAGATCCAACTTGGGAATGCATCCAAAGCTCATGTTTGTCCATAAAATTTTGTCCAGCGTCGTAGAGTTTTTTGTATGGTGTCAGTTTGTCATGACATTGTTTGCGAAGAGGGTACTGTGACAGGTCCCAACCGTACGCAGTTTCCTCTTCATTAACCTGATCAATTTTCTCCATTGCTGCAAGTAATTTATTGTCTAGGGTCGTTGCTTTTTTCTTGTATTTCGAAAGGTTCTTAATTTCACCCCAAGAATCGTAATCTTTGACTTGTTGCCAGTATATTTCTAAATCTCGTTTGAAATTCTCGATTCTTCTTCTCAAAGCGTCCTGAAACTCGACCACTTTCTCTTCAATAATATTTTTGTGGTCTTGGAATATTGAGGACATCTTGAGATACCATTGAAACGTGTTGTTGTTTTGCTTAATCTCGAGCGGAGTGTAGATTGTGTAATCAGTTAGGTAGAGGAGATGGCTTAAATTCAATCTTAACCGATTTTCCATTTGAGGAATAGTTGTATCTTCCATCTTGATAGCGTATGCTTTTAAAGACATTAGTTCCGCAGTGTCTTTTGGAACTGTCAATACTTTTGTTGAAATTTCTTCGTACTCGTTGGCTAAACGAAGCGCATTGTGCTGTTGCTCAGCTGTCATCTTCTGAATCAATTCTAGCTGCATAAATTTTGCTAGTCCTTCCAAAGTATCGATAAGTCCCTCGCGATGAAACTCATAAAATCCCATGGAAATAACTCCGTAAATATCTTTTGCCACATCATCCTCCATCTTCTTGTAGTGTTGGATATACTTGCAATACTCTTCAAAAGACGGTTTTTTATCCATAAATTTCTCGATTTCATCAATATCCTGAAAATAAGCGTCCTACAATATCTAAAAACGAGGATGAGAATGTACTTACTTTTCCGTTCATCAGCGTCATATACTTGTCAAAATCTTGCATCCTCAACTCTGGTCCGATTCGTTGCTCTTCCAAAACCTCACAAATTCGGTTTTTACATTCATCAACGATGCTTTGTGGTATTGCAGGCTGAAAAAGATTAAAGGTTTTTTGCTTTCGTATCTTAAAGACATTTTGGTATGTTGTTGTTACCTTCAAAACATCTGACTCGACTGGAAAATCATGATAAATTTTTGTTTCAACACGAGGGAAACTTTTTACTGCACTGACAATACTGTCTATTAGTTTCAAGATTTCGCTCCGGAATTTGGAAAAGCTTGGAATGAAGGAAAGAGTGTCCGAGTTCTCTAGTAAGATGGTTAATCGGAATCCCTGATTCTTTTTCTGAAAATGAAACATTGACATTATTTGCTAAAAAACTGTTGGATTTTTTAAGTCTCATAATTCACTGGTGCCAGAAAACTATTCAATCTGGGTCATCAAGACTATTAGAAAGTTAAGGTTTCAGGATTGTTGAGCGCCTTCACATCAAATTCCACATTCAGAAAACATCACCCGATGATTATACAGTCAAAAACCTGTAGATTTTCCGCCAAAATATTGGAATCTAGTGAGTTTGAGAGGAAAGGGTGACGCGATATGGCCACTAGCCCACCGGTTAATTTCGGTCGATTCGTATGGCGATTGCCTTCTTAGAGTTCGCCAGATTTTCAAACTCCAATTTTGGTGTTAGCTGAAATCTTTTTTCGTGTTCAATGAGCCCTAAAACAGTGGTCAAAGGCCGATACTCCATATTATTGATTGGATTTTGAGTGGCACTAAAATATTTCCTTTGTCTTGTCTGGCGACAGAAATGGGAGAAGAATTTGTTGAGACAAACTCGTCCACTTACAAGGTTAAATTGTTGAGGAATGAAGCAAAGACACTCCTGAATCCAAGACAAATATTTACATCAAACCAAAAAGAAGCTTGAGCTTCTATGATAAGATTGTTACCATCCTAAGATTTTGCGAACATGGCAGAATGTGGAGCTCAAGGTTAAAGAGTTGCCGCTCATTCTAGCTCCTCCCAAGGACCATATTCTGAAAATCGTTGTAACATATCGAAACTAGAAATGACATAAATAAACAACTGCATGATCATCTACACTGAAAAACTAAAAAGAGTTCAGCTATGAAACTCTCGACTAGAGTTTGTTGAACCCTAAATAAGAGTTCAAATGAGCAAAAAAGAGTTCATCAAAGTCCAAAAAGGTGTTCAACTTAACCCTTAATACAGTAGGTAGACTTTACTGGAATTTTGGCTACTTTTAACCGAAAAGGGTTCGTCAGATTTTGTGTGTAGTGTATGCGACGCCTCAGCTGGAGCCGATATTTCCTATAAACACAAATTTAGATGTATTCAGTACTTTAAGTAAACATGCATCTCTTTTTCAGACAGATACATTGAAGAATTTTCCAGAAATGTTGAGTTCTAATGATCGGATTTGGAATATAAGCTTTTAAAAAGTATCCAAGAATAGTTCCTACAAAAGTTTGACCTTGGGAAATTAGGATTTGGGTGCTCCTAGGTACCAGGAACTCTAGTATTCTTGAGTTCTAATGATCGGAATGAGCTCAAATTTGCAATATAAGCTTTTCGTAAGTATCCAAGAACAGTTCCTAACAAAGTTTGATCCTGGGACATTAGGATCTGGGGGCTCCTAGGCACCAGGAACTTCCAGAATTCTTGAGTTCTTGTCATCGGAATGAGCTCAAATTTGAAATATAAGCTTTTCCTACGTGTTTTTATTTACATTTTGGATTGGAACTTTGTCCGTTGTGCTTTCAAGACGCCAAATAGTAATTGCATAACTGTAACAACTATCCTTTGGCTTTTGCTAGCAAGTGCCGTCATACACCGATAGGTCTTTATAAGCAGTAACAGTGAATTCATTCATTTTGCCCCTTTTCATAGTTTTTTGTTATCTCAAACCCTTCCGTTTACTAGTTTCCTGCCCAACAGGAGTTTGGGTACAAAATGTCCATTCCAATTTCGAGTGTAAATTTGGTATTAGCTATACTGAAAGTCTGTGGAACTCTAAATAAGAGTTCAAATTAGTCAAAAAGAGTAAAAAAGAGTTCATTTGATCTTTTTTAGAGTTCATTGAACTCTAAAAAGGTGTTCAACCCTAAATAAAGTAGGTAGACTTTAAAGAAATTTAGGCTATTTTAAACCCAAAAAGTGTTCGTCAGTTGAGTGATAGTTGAATACACTACATTAATTTTTTGAGTAACGAAAAAATGGGACACTAAAGGGTTAAATCTTTTGTTTTAACAGAAAATAATAACGGAATACTTACCCCAACATCACAAATATAATTCGTGAAACTGAGCAAGCTATTGATACACATATCCTGCAACTGCCTCGTCATCAACGTCCCAATCGAATTAAAGAATCGCTTCAACATTTTCGGTTTCGTCAAATCTGGAATCAGCTTCTTTTTAACTCCTTTTGCAAAAATCGTCTGAATTGATCCATACCATTTGTCGTTTAATAAAGTTTTAGTTTCTTGAATCTGTTGATTCACCGTCGACTGTATTTTGAAATAATTAAGAAAAATGACTTTTAAAAGTATATTTTAATTACCGTGAATTCTATCAAATCATAAGCCTGACCCTTACTCTCCAACTGCTGGTCATCGATCAGACAAATATTTTTGAACGTTGTATGCCAAAATTCCAACATCAAACCGGAGCAAATGTTGATTGAAAACAGAAATCTCTTAATTCTGGTCCTATTTTCGTCATATCGGTGTTTCCACTTCAAACTCATTCCTTTAGCCTCGAGGCGATTAGGGGTGATCTCCTCTTTTTTAATGTACTTCGTCATGGCATCGCTTAGAACAAAATCGACCATCGCCTTTTTAACAGCAAACGAATAATCTTCCTTTATTTCATCTAAAACGCTACGCATAACATCTTTCCACTTGCTCAAGTTTTTCGGGACCAGTTTTGTGATCCGATTCAGAACCCTTTTGTCAATTGGGGCTACGTGGACCATGTCCACGCCATGCTTTATATAGTAATAGTATCGCAAAGTCTCCCGTTCCTCAACGTTGGGAAATAAATCGTCCTCATCAACTTCATTATCTTTACGAACGATTAAATTTACGAGTTTTTTACGAAAATCTTCACGTTCCTTACGAAGTGCAGTGTACGATTTTACTTCTATAAAAAAATAAAATTGTGAAATAATATTTTAAAAATGTTAAAAATTACTTTTCTTCTGCGCCAAATTTCGATCCGGTTGCGGTTTTGTCAGCGGAGAAGGTCTCATTTTCGGAGTGTGTTTTAAAAGCTTCTCTGGTAACGAGAAGACATTTGGACCTACAAAGTCGCATCCGTCCGGCATGTTAAGTTCTGCCCAAATCTTCTTCGAATTGTGATCAGAATTTGCTTTTCGTTTAATTGCCGTTCTTAACAACCGCGAAGGTCCTGGCATATTCAAATTTTTGTCCACTTTTGAAATATCCGCCAGCAATCGAGTTCTGGAAGGAACCGAAAGTTTTCTGTCCGCAGGCTTCATTTTTCTGAAACATAAATAAAATCCTTTTACATCAACCTTAACCTCTTCCAAATAGACATTCTGATATATGTTGCCTAGAGAGACTGAAGTTTGTTTATAGTTTTCGGATCGATCAAAAAGGACGCGGTCTTGAAAGGAATATTAAAATAGTGATATTCTAAAATAAAATTGAGGCTATTATTAATTCCATTCCATTAGTTTAAAGGACAGAA
The DNA here is from genome assembly GCA_001014845.1 of Mochlonyx cinctipes. Lineage (NCBI taxonomy): Eukaryota > Metazoa > Arthropoda > Insecta > Diptera > Chaoboridae > Mochlonyx > Mochlonyx cinctipes. Next base: position 21,259 of record JXPH01012541.1, read on the forward strand.
TTTGAATTTGAACTTGATATTTTGAATTCTCATCTAAGGGAATTTGTTCGAGGATACGTTTTAACACCCCTTAGCCGTATTTTAAGGGAATTTACGTTGATTCTTCTACATTTTTTTAACACTCATTACGTTACAACAATAATTTGTTTTATTTTGCTAATTTAACTGTTTTAATGTTAATTTTATCACAAGAAATGTAAAAATTACCTCCATCAACCTTTTAAATGCTCAAAAATGCTCAAAAATATCGATTCTCACTAAACAGGATTCTATAACAACGAGACTGACAGAATGTTTCCAGGGTTGTTAGGGTTTGTTGATAAATTTAAAAACGCAACGATGTAAATTTGAATTTTTGTAAACAAATAGCAAACAGGTTGACGTTTTTTTCAAGGTCCTGAAACAAATAGCAACAAGCCAATTATTTGAAGGAAATGGGAAATCTATAGGAATTCAAATAGCAACAGGTTAAACACTTGGTTATACAAGGTTAGTACATCAAGAAATTACAGTGATTTTTGACAATAATAACAAATAGCAACAGCTAAAAAGCCTAAATAAACAAATACACAAATTGCATGTCATTAGGTAGTTGAGCTTTGAAACATATATTTTTAGAGTCAACAGATGAAATTTTTTATACATTGTCTTAACTCTGTACCCAGCATCTCGCAATTTTTCGCCACAAACCTTCAAAAGGCCATATGATCATGAGCAGTGTTGAAAATAGATCAAAATGTTGGGAGGTTTTGTTAAAAAAATTGCTCCTAGCTCAGATCAGGTAAATTTTCAATTTTCATGACCTAGATCTGATCCAGATTTTTTTATTTATTTATTGTAAATTTTATTATAGGAACTGGATTTGGACTTGCGCAATCATACGTGCAAATTTTGAAGAGGATCTGAAAACTATTTACAAAGTTATCCAATAAAGTCTGGTAATTGGAAGCTCCAGGAATGGATGATATTATACCAAGTTTGGCATAAGAACTGTTCTTGGAGACGTTTCAAAAGCTTTTACCAAATTTGAGCTCATTTCGATCATTAGAATTAAAAAATTCTAGAAGTTCCTGGCACATAGAGGCCCTCTAATCCCACTGTCCCAGGGTCAAACCTTTTAGAAACTGATTTTAAATACTTGCCAAAAGTTCATGTTCCAAATTCGAGCTCATTCCGATCATTAGAACTCAAGATTTCTGGAAAATACTGATGAATTTGTATGGGGACCCCAAGACCTCGTGGTCCGATTTGGCCCATTAAAAAACTCGTCCTTACTTTTCTTGAGAAAATCCCGCACTCAAAATTTCAGCCAAATCTATTGAGAGTTACGCAGTTACGTGAGTTATCGATCGAGCATCCAGACAAACAGGCAGACAGACACACACAGTCCACAGACGGAATGCTCTTTCCGATTTTTCCACGTTTCAAACCATTTGGAGCACTCACTAAATTAAAACAACTATTTGAAATAGTTAAAATATCTAAGAAATGTAGCTTTTATGATGGAACAGGTGGCTGTGGACTGTGGATAAAACTACAAACATTTTCAGTTACAAGAAACTTTTTAATTTTGTTATATTTTCTCCAATTGTTTTTGTAATTTTATCCATTTTTCTAGTAATTTTATTTATTATTTTTTGAAGCAAAAAAAATTTTTTTTTCGAAAACTTTAGTTAAAACCAATAATTCTGGTAGCGCGTTTATTCCATCATTCGTCATTCAAACATTTTCCCCAGTGTATTTTAACCATTTTTTGCTATTACAATAATATGCTATTTTTAATTTTATTACCGGGAAATTTGCGGACAAAATTAAAAATCCCCAGTTTTTACCCGCAAAAAATAGAAGTACCTAAGTTGGATAAAACATCCATTATTATTTTCTCGATTATTTTGATTCGAGTATTTAAACTTTTGGAAAAGTTTGATCACAGAAAAAGAATATACAGATGACCTTGTTCAATGGAGCTTTTCACCCGGAAAAGTGCCCAAATCCAACTTTTAAATGTTCAATTAAACCTATAATATAGAATATAATTTAACTTATAATTATTTATTCAGGAAGTACTTGAAAAAGTGTTCACACTTAAAAACGGGAACTTTATTCGGGTCGATTTTAAATTTTAACCCGACTAGCATTCGAGATCTGAAA
>JXPH01012543.1:285-23806 GCA_001014845.1 Mochlonyx cinctipes
GCCAAAATCCTTTCCAAAGACGCGATTGTTTCTGGCAAGGAGTTCCAAACTCTAAAGTTTCAAAAGAAAATTACATAAGACCATTTTGTATGGGATTCTAATGTCTTACTTAGATCTGCTGCATACGCAATTTTCGGTAGTCCATCATTGAATGATCTTATTATACTTAATAAAAATATTATTCAAACAATCCTATTGAGTATATTGAACTAAAAATATGTTGAAAATTATACAGAAAATCTTATAAAATGTTCACTGTGTCAAGGTCGCATATCCATGTAAGAGCATAAAGGCATATTCGTTACATACGAAATGCACTTCAAAAAAGATGAAAAAAAAAGTTTTTTTAACTTGAATCAAATGTCTATAAACATATCGTATGCTTTTATGCTAAACATGTAGACGTTCTAATTTGCATAAAATAGGATTTATTTAACAAAAGTGAAATTAATGTATTTAAGCTTTTTTTTTCTCCCATCATACCTATAGATGGAAAAAAAAACTTAGGAAACCAGAAAGTGAATGGAATAGCTTTTCTTTCTTTATTTATTGTATATTTTAATAGAGAAACTGAATTCAAAGTTGGACAAAGATCATATGTGCAAATTTTAACGAAGATCGGAAAAGTATTTACAGAGTTATCCAAGATAAGTCTGGAACGGATGATATTATCCTAAATCTAGCAAAATAACTGCTTTTGGGCACTTACCAAAAGCTTAGACTCCGAATTTGAGCTCATTTAGATCACTGGAACTCGAGAATTCTGGAAGTTACTTGTACCTAGGAGTCCTCAGATCCCGATATCTCAAGGCCAAACTTTTTTAGGAACTATTCTTGGAAACACACTACAAGATTATGTTCCAAATTTGGGCTCATTCCAATCATTAGAACTCTAAATTTCTGGAAAATTCTGGGGACTTTGAATGAGGGCCCCCAATTTGGCCCAATTAGATTGTGGAGAAAAGTCTACACACAAAATTTCAGCACAATCGGTTGAGAATTACATGAGTCATCATGTCTCACTCAACTCAACAAAAATAAGGACAAGTTTGTTAATAGGCCAAAGTGGGGCACAGGTCTGGGGGCCCCCATACAAACTCACCAGAATATTCTAGAAATCTTGAGTTCTACTGATCGGAAGGACCTTAAATTTGGAGCATAATCTTGGTAAGTATTCAAGAACAGTTCCTATAAAAGGTATCTGAGGACTCTTAGGTACCAGGAACTTCCGGAATTATTGACTTCTAGTGATTGGTACGAGCTCAAATTTGGGATATAAGCTTTCGGTAAGTGTCCAAAAACTGTTTCGATGTTAAATTTAGTATAATATCATATGTTCTTGCTGCTTCCAATTATCAGATTTTCTTGGATAACTCAGTAGATACTTTTCCGATCCTCTTAAAAATTTCTCTTCTCTTCTATGTCCAATTCTGAATCGATTTCATTATATAATATACAAATAACGAAAGAAAAGCTATGTACTTAATCCACTTTTGGTCTCCTATACGCTTTTTTTATGTTCCATAATAAGGCACTAAAGATGAAGGAGCTTTTTTATTTTTCTTGTACTTCTTCTTTATTAAGACTGAGTTATAGGGTGGGTCGTACACGGAAAATGTCAGAAGTTCCAAAAGTTACCGCTGTCTACAGTTGCTGCCAGCGTAGCACAATTTTTTACAACAAAATAACCAAATTTTGAGTGTTTCTGCCTACACAATGGCTTTGATGTTTGAGTGGGCCTATAAAAAACGAAACCCAATTGGAATAGTAATACTAAATATATTTATTGTTTTCGTAATAAAAATGTTATCAGCCAACCATTCAGAAGTTGCGGCTTAAACAAACTAAAAACATCTTTGAAAGTTTTTTTACTTTAACTTTTCTTGAAAAAAGTTAAAGTATAGTAATTAGTCAATAAATCTAAATCGCCCAAATCACTTTTAAAATACGTTTTGGACCTCTAGAAATCACCCCCTGCGTGGGTACCATAGGGCCATAATTAAGTAAGTAAGTATATGGTACAACAATTTTTTTCTTGTTTTTGATGGGGGATAACTTTCGAAATTTCCGACTTATTCCAAGTCCGGCCACCCTACTGCGCAACGATGTCATTTTGGTGCTGGTATTTTACACCTTCTAATTGACATTGAACTCTACACCCCCCCCATTGTTCAACCCCTTTAAATAAATAATAATAATAAATGTTCATTTTACCTTATGGTTGGTAGGAGGAAAAATAAATCTGTCCTTGAGTTTATGTTTCATTTGTATTTTCCCCGAAAATTTCCATAAATAATCGATAAAAATATATTATTTTAACATAAATATCAATAAATTTTAAAGAACTTGATTAATACTCCCTTCCCTCTTTTTCTCATCTGGAAACCCCTATAAACAAGCACCTCCCTCTTTAGGGAACAGGACATAAAAATATGGAATGTAAATTTCCCACATTTTCGCCCATTTTCGAAAGAAACAACTAAACAGATTATTCAAATGTTTATTTGAATTTTCATGATGTTTGTCTCTTTCAACATCACAAGCAAACAAACAACAACGAATGCGACTCAACATTGCAAACATTTTTTATGTTTTATTATTTTTTTGATAAATTCCAACGATTTCCAGCAAGTAAAATAAAATTAATGTTATTTTCTATTTCTGTAAAGGAATGCTGTTGAGAGTGTGGTCTGAGTGGCAAGAATTAATTATGGAAACATTTTTAACTTTTGATTGTCTCAAGTTCAAAAATATAATTGATCGAACTGCCTTAAACCAAAAAAAAGACGTGAGAGCATCCTCACGGCATTGAAAAGGTTACACTTGAAGAAGAATTTAAAAAATATAAATGTGAGAATGCCGTGAGGTGAGCTCAGACCCATGAAAGTTACTGAATTAGCTGTAAATTTCACCGATTTTAAGAAAAAGCCTCCAGCACTGAATAAATCTGTTATTTTTGTTTTTTACACGATCGGATAACACGATTCATAGGTAGGTTTTGTTTGGACGTTTTAAAATTTTGGGAAGCCAACTTCACTTCACTATTACTTCTACTAAATTATTCAATCATCTTATGGCAAAGATTAATTTTGAATTCTACCGAATTATTCGGTGGTTCAGGTTTTTTTAAAATGGATTCTACAGCTAACTCCGTAACTTTCATTTAGCGTGCTCTAAAACTCTTCATACGCTACTGACGTGTCCTTATTGGATCCATTATAGATCCCACTCTGAGGGTCATCACTATCGATCAATGGTGTCGACTGGGCCTACTCCCAACTCGTACTACGACTTGATTTCCAATTCTTTAACCATCGATTTCCAATTCTCCAGCCTTTGACATAGTATAATACTTTATGGATCGGTGGTTGAGGGGTTTGCACGCTAGCCTCACATCTACTAGGTTCCAGGTTCGATTTCCGGTAGAAACTACTGTGTTCAGTTGAATTGGAATGTTGATTTTCAGTTGGTAATAAATCTGTATAGTCAATATTTCTATAAATAGAACACAGTACAGTCAGTCTGTAATATATGCACACACCAACTACCATCTACAGTTATATATCCTATGATTGTGGTGGTATATGTGTGTATGTCAGGTTAGTCATTTTCCTCACAATAAAAATTAAACACGACTTGATGGGCTCAATGAACTGGTAACTCATTAGCGTAACCATTAAAGTTGTGGTGGTTTGGAATCCACTATAAGCGTAGGTCCACTAATATGAGGACTCGCATAGTCCCAATAGGGTACTATAGGCCTGGGGGACCCCATATAAACCCCATTAACTAAAAAATAAGTAAATAAGTTTACGTATAATGCGGAGTTTATTATTTGGGGGTTAAATTGGGTTCCTCACTTTTTAATAATCTAGTACAATTTGAAAATAGTGTTATGACTAAAAGTTCGATTCATCTTCGAAACTGCTCTTTTTTCTTTTGTTGGGTAGCAGAGGAATAACTAGAGTTATCATCATCAGTACTTACTTACTTACTTACTTACTTACTTACTTAAGGGCCTATGGTACCCAGGCGGGACGCAGCCGATCAATAGTCCTATTCCATCTCATTCGGTCTCTTGTGGTTACGATTACGTCACCCCATTCATCGTTGCGTACACCCAACACTGACTTGACGGAATGGCGCCAAGTTTGGCGTGGTCTACCTCTGGATCTGGTTCCTTCTCCAGCTCCAAAGCTTCTTTCGCTACTGAGCTGGGATCCATTGGGCCCCTTCGTAGTACGTGGCCGATCCATCCAAGTTTACGTCGCCTGATTTCTATCTCTATACTGGGCATACCACATTGCTTCCATAATTCAGTCGTCATTATAGTACAAATTAATTCTAAATATTTTTTTAAATCTGTGAACAGCGTCACAAATTTTGACTTTTGTTTTTCGAGCGTAAAGAATAGGGCTTAAATTTTTACGCTGTACACAATTTTCAGCTCAATAAATCAAAAACTTTTCAGTAGGGACACCATTAAGAAGCGCTATCTATCAGACTTCTGTAAACCAAGACACAGTTCTTTCACAAGAACTCTGATATTTATGCTAGCAATGCTCGGTTGGAATTAAAATAGCAGAAAAAATTGGAATTTAAAATAATTTGCAGGAAATTTAAATTAACTAGGTCAAAATTCTGAAAGAAAATCATTTTCCGGAAAAATATATTTTTTCTTATCCTGGAATTAATTTTAATATAAAGCGAATGAAAATCAATTTATATGGAATTAAATATTTTTTATTGTTTTTAATTGCAGCATGGATGTTAGGATGGTTAATGTGCAAAACAGTACCTTATATACAAGGAGTTTCAGTAGCTGCTTCCGTTTATAGTTTGATAGCTGTTTCATTAGATCGGTGAGTACTAAAATTATATTTTACGACCTGAAATTTTTTTATGTGGAAAACAATTTTGTGAATATCTAATTACAATTTTTTAATGTTTAAATGGAAAAAGAGGTAAAAATGGCTGCTCTGGGCTACCACGCCCTCCGTGAGAAAAAAAATGAGATTAAAATCATGTTGAATAAATTATAATGAAAATAAAAATCGCGCATCAAGGAAGTATACATAAATATTACATTGGATGCAAGTATAAGAAATCTAGGTTCAAGTGCAATCATAAGAAATATTTATGCTTCTCAATATTTAAAAAATAAAACCTTGGAATAAAGTCGTTTTTTTGTGTAAAAAGTGTAAGTAAAAGCAAAAAAAACTACTCTTAATTAAGTGGGATATTTTTATTACTTTACTACATTTATTTATAATCTTAAGAAAAAGATGAGGACGAAGACTGAAAAAGCCATCCCCCACCCCCAGTATAATATTTGAAGTCAGAAAAATGTCTCCGATCATAAACAAAATAACCATAAAAACCAATGGCACAATTCAACTTATCATTGTCCTCCCCAGCTCCAAATATTGTCCGTCTCGTGTGCAGTTGCTTCATTAAATTTTCTTATAATAATTGCGTTATTATGCGTTACATAATCTATAAGTTATTGCAGTTTTATTAATAAAAATAAGCGAGGAATGAAAAAATAACAAGTTTACTTATTGGCCACCAATGAAAATAAATAAAGATAAACTCTGATTGCTGGATTGATAAATTGATTTACTTAATTCGTTTATGTCTCATATATGTCATTCATTTAACAACTCTATTTTGTGTCCTTAATATTTTAGTATTGAAATCCCATTTAAAATATTTTTCGCGTAGGTAAAAAAAATAATTTTGCTACCACACTACAAATTTTCATTACATTGCATTATTCAAAGAGATCTAAAAGTTCACAAACAAAAATATACAATATTTATTTTGAGCAACTAGCACCACCTGACATTCCGTCAATCTATCCAATAAACAAGATGGTAGCTAAGTAAGTATCAGGAATGGATAATATTATCCCAAATTTAGCATGTGAACTGTTTTTGGGCGCTTGCCATAAGCTTATATTTTAAATTTGAGCTCATTCCGATCACTAGAACTCGAGAAATGTGGAAATTGCTTGTACATAGGAGACCTCAGATCCCGATTTCCCAGGGTCAAATTTCTTTAGGAACTGATCTTGGATTCTTACTAAAAGCTTATACTCCAAATTTGAGCTCATTCCGATCACTAGAACTCATGAATTCTGAATGTTCCTGGTACACAGGAGCCCCCAGATCCCAATGTGCCGGGGTCAAACTTTTATAGGAACTGTACTTGGGTACTTGCCATAAGATTATGTTCCAAATTTGAGCTCATTCCGATCATTAGAACACAAGATTTCTTGAAAATTCTGGTTAGTTTGTATGGGGACCCCCAGACCCCTTCACCCGATTTAGCCTTTTAACAAACTCGTCCTTATTTTGGGTAATAAAAGCCTCCACACAAAATTTCAGCTAAATCGGTCGAGAATTACGCGAGTTTTTAGCTTACAACGACATACAACGACATAGAGAAACCAAAAACTGCGAAGAGGTTGAACAAAATATTTGAGATAGATTGAGTAGATATTCTATTGAAAGAGATATGAAAGTTCACAAATTAAAAAATCCAATTTTGATTTTGAGCAACTGGCGCCACCTGACACTCCACCACCACACTATGGCATAGAGTGTATTTTCTATTTATTCTGCTTTTATGCAAATATTAAAACATACAACGGAAAGCTTTTGAAAAGAAAATTGGTGTTACATGATGTTGACATTTTATCGGAGATATAGGCGATATTTTATCTATTACATATTTAAGTGGCAGAATGTTAGCACACTGTGTCCACTCCATTCAATAAAAAAATCATGAGTTTCTGCTACATCTGTCGGCAATTTCACACCTTACTAAAAGCTATCTGTTTCACATTAAAATATTTTTAATTCGCCTATCGATATGCAAGAAATTCACGTTTCTAGTTAACTGATTTGTACGGCGCTAGTGAGTAGCATGTATTTATATATTTAAGTATTTGATGTTAGAGTGCGTCAGTAGTACTAATTTGTTTGTGCATCAATTCGCTTCTACCAAATACTTAAATATGCAAATACATCCTACACAGTAACGCCATCTAAACCAGTTGGGCCAAGTTTCACTAGAAACGTGGACCGTCTTGTCAAATACTTAAACATATAAATACATTCTACTCACTAGCGCCGTCTAAATCAGTTGTACCAAGTTTCACTAGAAACTTGATTTTCTTACATATCGATAGGCGAATACAAAATATTTTAATATGAAACAGATAGCTTTTAGTATGGAGTGTAATTGCCGACAGATTTAGCAGAAACTCTTTTTTTTTGAGTGGAGTGGACACAGTGTGGTCTTGTGTAGCGAGACGGCAAAATTTCAAAAATATGCACGTCAAATTTATGAAACATAAAATTGCTGATTTTTAAAACCAGTTTTTTATACACAATAAACGTTAACATCAAAGAATATTTTCGGTATGAAATCATTATACGGAGTTAAAGTACAAGCAAAAAAAAACAATTTATTTTCATTAAAAAGTATCTTGTTGAAAATAGCCTAAATAAAATTGGAAATATTTTAGTGTAAATCAGATACTTTTAGTTGGTGGCCCAATTGCCGACAGATGTTGCAGAAGCCCCTGATGTGTTTTTGGCACGAAGTGAATACAGTGTGCTTCTGCCATAGATTAATAATAAGATGGCTGAAAAAATTCGACATTAATTGGGAAAAACAGCGACAAATTTTTTGGTTGTCATATACCGCATTATTTTACTAGANAAATCAGATACTTTTAGTTGGTGGCCCAATTGCCGACAGATGTTGCAGAAGCCCCTGATGTGTTTTTGGCACGAAGTGAATACAGTGTGCTTCTGCCATAGATTAATAATAAGATGGCTGAAAAAATTCGACATTAATTGGGAAAAACAGCGACAAATTTTTTGGTTGTCATATACCGCATTATTTTACTAGAATTTACCTCTCCCTTGTAGTATTTTCACAAATTTTGTCTTCGATTTAATTCCCATCTCTTGAAATAGAGTGTCTCTGGTGTATGAGAAAACAAACGATGGTGGCTCGAAAAAATTAGAGTGACAGATTAATAAAAAAGGTTGATTCTGCACGAAATATAAGATTAGTAGTAGTGGAAGAGTAAATAGAAAATCCAAGACGGTAGAGCAAATAGCCAAGATGGTGCTAGAAAATACAACACAGGAATTAAACAAAATCAAACTAGTGGAAAAACTTCAAAAATTGTGGAGCTGGAAAACTTCAAAATGATAGAGATGAAAAAAAAAATGATGGAACCAAAACTGGAGAGGTAGAAAAATCTAGATGGCGATGCAAAATATAAAATTTTTCACGTAAGTGAAGCAGAAAATACAAAATGGTGGTTTATAAAATATAAAGTGGTGAAGCTAAAAACAAGCTTAGCTTATAGAAAAAGAAAGTGTCGAAATAATTCAAGAAAAAAAAAACCCAACTTAAAAGTGTCCAATATGTCCACCTTTTCCTCTATAGTAAAAATAACGAATTGATCTGATCAATAACAAACATAAATAAAATAAAACATTATATTGCATTGAAGAGGCAGGTACATGTATAAAATTCTCAAAGTCTTAAATCGTACATTTATAAAAACTGTTGTTTAAAAAAATAAATTTAATTAGGTCAATTTTAATGAAAATATTATATTAATTTATAGGTATTATTATGATATATATAAAATATAGGTGCATGAAACATGATTTTGCATAATTTTATGTTGGTTGCATAGTTTGTGTTTTTTCAATTCCATTTTATAATCTTGTGTTCTTCCATCTTATAATCTCGAGTCTCGAGACGAGTGTGAAGAAAGTATTTTTATGTATTTTTATTTAATTATGTAATTCCGTGTTGAATTCAAGGTTAACAGCCATGAAAACTTGTCGTAGACAAGAGCTGTGGAGTTACATTTGAGTTAATTAATCTTGCGATCATTATTTGGTCGTTAGCAGTGGTTTGATTTGTGAAATCTTTTTGTAACGGATCATTATTCTTTTTAGATGATCAAATTTTTTAAAGCTAATTTAAAGAAGATTAACAATTAATCATCCAAAGATCCAATGTCAAAAATCTGAAAAATTTGATTTTATCATTGTGTAAATAGGATTGGTAAACCCAAGTGCTTTAGATTTACATTTTGTCTTAAATAGAGATCACGAAACATCAAGGGGTTTGAATTCAAAGGGAGGGCCCAACCTGAATTTCTTTAATCGCACTCAATCCTAAAAACGAACCTTATACCCGTAATTGAAATATCTACATATTTACAAGGTTTCTATACACACCAGACCCCGAAGTCAATGTATATGGCATCGATGGCAGCTGGCAGTTTTTCAACCAGTGATAGCAACTGGGATTGGCTCAGCCGTCAGCCGGTAGATAGGAACGGCGGCAGATCTTTCAGCCGGCTCAAGTGATCGGGTCCCAGGTCTGATACACACATAATAAGGCCTATAGTACCCTATTGGGCCAGTCGTCGAGTCCTCATATTTCAGTGGACTTTCTACGTATCAGTGGATATATAGCTTATAGTGGTTTTCGAACCACCATAACTTTAATGGTTATGCTAATGAGATACCAGTTCATTGAGCCCATCAAGTTGTGTTCAATTTTTATTGCAAGGAAACTGACTAACCTCACATACACACATATACCAACACAATCACAGGTTATATAACTGTATATGGTAATTGGTGTATGCATATATTCACAGACTGACTGTACTGTGTTCTATTTATAGAAATATCGATAAAGCAGATTTATTACAAACTGATAATCAACATTCTAGTTCAACTACACACAGTAGCAGCTACGGAAATCGAACCCGGCACCTAGTGGATGATAGGCTAGTATGCTAACCACTCAACCACCCGGTCGCCAAATGTAACGCCTGTATCTCCGATAAAATTTCTACAGTACATGATGCAAATTTTATTTTCAAAAGCTTCACGAAGCATGTTTACATATTTGCCTAAAAACAAAATAAGCCCAAAGCATTAGCCCTACGATAAAATCGTTACTTCCATTCTCATAGTGTTGCGGAAAATCAGGTGGCGCTAGTCCCAATCAATATTTAATCATTTAATTTGCAATCTTTCAGATCTATTTGAATAGAACGTCTCTGTTTAGACAACAAATTTTCTCAAAAAAAGTTTGCGTTGTTCGTGATGTCGTGTTTGGAGAAACGGCGGAGTATTCTTTTCGAAACAAAACTGCAGCGAAATATAATTTGAAAATGTATAATATGGCTTTTAATAGAGATGTTCTTTCCGATTAGATCTGAGCTTCTAAATAGAAAGAACCAGGCCGATGAACCGGCTTCATGACTTTAGCTTCTATAGTTTTTTTCTATGCCTCCGGTCTTAACGTCGCTCCGGGCATTAGGGGGGACGTACTGATTAGATATTGATGACGTCACTCCGTTTTATTATAAAAATTCATCATTTTTGGTATAAAAATGTCAATTTTGTATGGGAGCCCCCAAAAGCTTTTGAGTGGGCTAAAAATTGGTTGGCATAAAACGGGTATCATGTAATAGTCTTGTCCAATATTTTAAGAAGCAATATGTTAGTCGTTCTATCTGTCTGTCTGTAGGGCCTATTTGGAAGCCTTCCTGATGTCCTAGAGATCTGATATTTAAAGGACAGCTTAGTAATGGGTGATGTTTTAGTTTCAATCAATAAAATATGCATTTATGCCACCTAGCGGATTGGAGTTGGAACAACTGTAAATCCCGTAAATGACTTCCTAGAGTGATCCCGTCTACAGCAAAGTTGCTTGTATGGCTAAATGTATTCAGTATCCAAGAAAAGAATTATTTGCCACTTACCGGATGGGTGTGGAAACAGCCCAAAATTCCGTAAATGACTTCCTAGAGTGATCGCGTCTACAGCAAAGTTGCTTGAAGTGAATTTAGTATCCAAGAAAAGAATTAATTGCCACCTAGCGGATGTATTCAAATTTCTATATATAAAGATTTTACTGAAAACGTAGCTTTTCACCATGTATAATTTTATTTGATTTTCAGCAAAGTGGTTCAGTGCAACCACTAAATATAGTAGTATAATCATATTTGTTATTTATGTGTTGGAATGTTAGACGGCGTTAGTGTATTATTTTCATGGGACTCAAATCGTTTTTTCTGGTTGTCGATTTGATTCATATCTCTTAGAATAGAATATCGGTGTTTTTCACACGTATTTTTATCGAAAATGTAATTTTCATGGCTAAAATTGTTTAAAGTAACTAAAATTGTCAAATAGTGTTTAGTGCTTTCAAAGAGAAAATTTGAAATTTTAGTGGAAAATGAATTCAAACCACAAATTTCAAAATTGCTTTAAAAATTACGATTTAGAACCAGCATTTTATAATGCTGGTTTTTCTAATCTGAACTGAATGTGTACGCAATAAATTTGTTTTTGCGTCACAAAATCCATTACAAAAGAATAAAATGCTGTAGAAGCCCTTAAGCCATTAACATTATCGTGTAGAAATTTGTTTGTCTGCTAAAAAACAACAACGACCTGAAATAATAATAAAAAGAGCCTCAAAACATGTAACGGCTAATTCTAAAATAAACTTGAGCAAAATAACAAGAAGATTGATTGAAGCCGCGAAATTTGAAAGATTGAATATAATTTTTGGGGATAAAGAGGTGGGCAGTAATTTTAGTCATATCTATATTTCGTTTAAGTGCCATGATGATAATTTTTTTTGCTAAAACAAATAACCTTTTACATCACTGTAATTTTTTATGAAAAGAAAGTAATAGTACTGTGATTCGATCGAAAATTTAAAGTATCCAAATATATTTACACACAAAATTTGATTTCAATGGTGTCAAAAATTGTATAAAGCCGAAAGAATTTCACCTTATGGATCATTCGAACCAAAAAGGGATGAAAATGCAACTTCTTTTTGAGTTGTTTTCATCTCCTAAATTTCATTTTATTTACTGTGGTATTTATAAACAATCTCCAATGATTATTTTGAAATTTCATTTCTGAATAATCTATGGGTTGACAATATCGTTAAATAGCTTCTTAAAAGTATTCAGAGAGTTTTGTGGCATCTGTCATTGAATTCGCTTCTATTGGTAATATTCTAATTTCCTGAGACTTATTTGAACCCCAATTTTTAATTGAATGCAGGGACGTGAATAGGGAGCTGGTGTCACCTAGATACACCCCTCTAAGAAGGGGAATTTTTAATGTTTTTGTTTTTTGTTAAACAATTGGTCGGCTTAGGTGGTTTCATTGCATACCAGGAAACCCCGTTGAATCCACTTAATAATGAAAATCGAATGACGCCTCCGAGGGCTCACATACCAATGAAAACGCTAAAGTCTTGATTGCATACCTGCCTAAATCCTTTTATTTCATGATTGATTTATTTTTATCTGAGCTCAAATATCTCTTTTCCAATGTTTCTAAATTGAAGATTTTGGCAGATCAAGGTTCAAATTTTTTTCATCTCGGCTGGTTTTTGCGATTCATTTATTATTTTATTTTTATTTCAATTTATTTTTGTTCTCTCCACATAATTGTGATTCTTATGTTGACATTGAATCGAGTTCAATGTAATTCGTATTTTTTTTTGCTAAAATGAATGTCAATGATGCTGTATGTATATAATGTAATGCAATGTTTCGATGCATATAGTATTGAAATTGAGAGTAAACGATATATAGGTACGACGATAATAAATAATTGTTGATCTTGTGATTATTCTAATTATACATGACAAAAAGTGCAAATTTGCACGCCATATTTTGACTAGGAGACCCCCAGCAAGCCATTTTCCCTGTTAAGCAGTGAAAAAAATTAAGTTTTAATGTTTAGAAAATTTAGGATTCATCATTTCGGCGATCATATGGGATATCTAAATGTTTAATTATTTAGTACAACTCCCTGCAAAGAAAATGGTGTAATTGTTAGAAAGGTAGGATTTATATATGAGGAGCAAAAAACAAAAATGTAGGCTATTCAAAAATGTACTACTAGATCTAAAATTTATTATAATATTATGTTTCCTTCATCTTTCACCTATATATGGTGTTTACACACACAATCATTCAGAAAAATACTTTCAAAATAGGATTTTCTGATATTGTTTGTGAAATTTACCACCTTTCTTCATAAATTTTCTAAAGAAATTTCTCAATATCTCTAAAAGAAGGAAAGGAACTTTAAGCTTTTGGGGATTTTTGTTTAGTTTCAAAAAATAATTTTGTTATGTCTTTACCAATATATGCGTATGCGTAGCGTATGCCTTATGGAAAATCGAAACGGCTTCGGGTTTCAACACAATCTCCGCTACATATCTTGTAATTAAGGTTGACAAGGTTGGATTCAAATTCTTTGAATATTTTTTTAAAATGCAACTCAATATTGCTTTTGAACAAGAGGGCGCGCTAACCACAGATTTGACGGTTTTTTCCCTTCCCTTCCTAAGGCCTTAGAGACTAGCCATAACTGGGCCAAAAACCTTTTTTTTATGAAGAAAGAACAACACATCAATTGTGGTAGACTGCAACCTTTCAGCAAATTAAGCCATAGTTCTGACCATGCGACCAGTTACACAGACAGAACCATGGCAGTAGAAGCTTTGGAATTATAGATTTGATGTTTTCATAAAAAATTGTCCACTGACAGGATGACTGAGTCCAACCAATCTCTGCCTAAGAGCGGGTGGAAATTTCTCTGACATTCGAAGACCATAACCTCCAAATCATGAATACACCCCTCGTTCCCAGTTCTTACACCGACATAGATGCCACCAACAATTTTGATAGTTTCACCGAAAGATTATAAAAAGTATCAATTTTTTACATTAATTTTTAACAAGATACATATTTTGGAGATGACGGTAACAGTAGGTCGAGTATCGACTTCGAAAGTGAGGGGACCTCTATCAACGTCCAATTCGACAAATAAAGGCGTATTCTGCAGTTTTACTTCCTGTATTGTTTTGACAGCTTTAGATGACGATAATGTTGAGGAGATTGCTGAGGTGGATGTTGTTGCTATTGCAGTTTCCCAACATACCTTTGATGTATGATCCATTCGATGGCAATAATACAGTCCTGCTCCACAGCAGGGTATTGTCTTCTTTTGTATTGTTCTACCACATCTTTTGCATGCATTACTCTGTTTGCAACCTCGGTTTGAACCCTGATGCTTCTGTCTATTGCCTCGTCTGCTGGAACTACGACCCTTGACTTTTATCGCGATTGAAGTGAAAATTAGACCTGCCTCAGCGATGACAGTTACTTTTATGTGTATGAGACTTTATTACGACAATAGTTTCTCCATGAAAACAGATTAAGATTCTTTTTCAGACAACTCAAGATTCAGGGTGACATTCCAATCTTTTTTCGAAATCATCATCATCGTGGTTTAGAAGCGCTTGGAAAATTTTATCATCCTTGACACCTAAGTACAACAAAACGATCAAACAACTCTTCCAATGCTTTGTTTTCTGGTTTCTCCAAAAAACTTCCTACTTCATAAGATTGAAACAGGGTTTGGAGTTTCAGAATTGAGGCCGTCGTATAGGTTGGGCTTTCAGCTTCTTCAATCTCATTTTGAAATCCTTTTTTGAAAATTTGCATACGTTTTAACCGTGTTTGTGTTGCATTCAAATAACTACTTCAAAAAATGTTTCTTTTTCGCAAAATTTTAATTTATTAAATTTGAAAACAACTAAAATGAGATTTAATGATGATGTGCAATTGATTTATGGTGGGAATCGTGATGACTATCATGGTGAGCATCGTGGTGGTGGTCATCATGATGATCCTTGTGATGAGCATCATGAACAGCAGCAAGATGAGCAGCAGCGACGGCAGCGGTGTGTTTGTTGTGGGCAGCGGCAGCGGCTACTACATGATGAGGGTCTTTATCGGCCTTTGAATGGTGAGAATCTCCATGAACATCGTGATGATCGTCATGGTGGTCATGGTGATGATCGTCGTGATGATGATCGTCGTGATGATGATCATCATGGTGAGCATCATGTCCAGCTCCAACTTTTTTAGCAGGGTGATGAACTATAGTTGTAGAGGTATGACTAGTTGCAATTCCATGCCCATTTTTGTCATGAACATTGTGGGCAGCAACAGCTGAAACAATGGCGATTAAACAAACCTAGAAAAATTCTGATTAATTTCCAAATAATCCTTGTTGAAACACTTGTATAAATACCAATTTGAACATTTTGCTAGTTTTAATTTGGTAAGTGAATACTTTGAGATGAAATAGATAACTGATGCTGTTGTTAAAATTCGCACCCATTTTTATATAAATTTTTGATTGCTAATTTATAAAGAAAGTCAGACAAAAAGTTTAGTTTTTGAGCAAAAAAAAGTTTGGGGACCAAAAATGCTGCATGCGATGCATGTAGAAAAGTAAATCTTACCAAATCGATCAGCTGATCGCCAATTGCATGACACCACGTCAGTGTTACGAAAAAAAAGAAAGAGAAGTTCAAGTTTTTGACCCACATATCTTTAACTTATAAAATTTGTCTATACATAATATTCACCTGAAAACATCTGCACAAGAAGAAGTTTTTTGTCGAGCAAATACAAAACACCAGGCGTCCAACACACTTTAATATCTGCAAATTATCTATTTCCCCATAAAAAATCTGTGCCAAAACAGCATATGCAAGAAGATAATTCAATTCATATACTAAAGCATAGAAAAAGCATACCAAGTTCAATGTATAATGCATTTTCTTATGCAATTTGTAATAGAAAATGCAAAAAACTTTTAACAAAATAAAATATTGAAAACTAAAAGGTGAAAAAGGGTACATGAGATGCTGTAATTAAACAAGCCATTGAAATAATTATTCAATGTTTAATTCAATAATTCCAGAATCGAATATGTATGTAGGACTTGAACTTTATACTTTATAAAACAGGTTTTTACCAGCATAATGCATGTCAAATCATGCATAATAGAATTTTCTTAAACATACAAAACTGCAAGTGAATAAAATGAAGAAATATAATTGCAATAAATTCACAATATTGCAGAGGGAGTGTTTGCCTTTTAATAATTTATTGTTTTTTATGCAAATTTATTTCTTTTAAATCGATATCTTGTCTTGAAGTTTGTTTGATGTTGAAATTATTATCTGGGGAACAAAATACAAAACTGGTATTACAATTTATTTGTCTTTTGTGTTGTTTTTAAGTAGGTATGTTGAGCTCCGGCTAATTATGAAATTATAATGCATTGCATGGGAAATTTATTGCAATTTTCAAATCCACATTCTTTTTGAACTTGATCTATAGGAAAATCTGTCTCAACTCTACTTACTTAACTTATACAAAATACTATAGATTACTACCCACGCTTTACTTGGTAAGCTCCAATATATTTCTGATTTGGTCTTCTAAATATACAACCGTTTATCGATGGGTGCATGGATTTTTATGATGGAGTAATTTGTTAATTATTATATTCAGATATTTTTCAATTTTCCCAATTGACAAGTAAAATGCATGGCTTAAATCAAATTCCCTTTTTCTTATTTTTCCAAACGCTGAAATTTAAAAAAAAACATTTCAATTTTGCAATGTCAGTTCATTTGATATCCCACCACTGTTCGTCTGAAGGAGGTAAAATATTATAAATTTTCTTAAATAAAATATGATAACTGGACAGACAGGACCTCAAATTGAGTTTCACTTAAATCGTAGAATGGATCGTACAAAAGTTACGGCCATTTGAAATTTTTTGCCATTTCTTTTTTTTTTGAAATAGCAAAATTGAAAAAAGCTTAAATAGCAAACTCAAAAAAATTGTTCTATGATGGGTTTATAGTTTATCTATTTTACCCCTTTCAGACGAACAGACGAACACTTTGCATGAAAAAGAGTAAAATTGAAGTGTAAATTTCAAACCCATTTGCAAAACGTAGGAAACCATAAAGTGGAATATGTAGCTTTTCATCATATTTATTCTATACCTTGTGATAGAAACTGGATTTAGACTTCGACAAAGATAATATGTGCAAATTTTGAAGAAGATTGGAAAAGTATTTACAGAGTTATTCAAGAAGGTCTTGAAATTGGAAGCACCAGGAATGGATTATATTATCCCAAATTTAGCATAGGAACTGTTCTTGGATATACCAAAAGCTTATATTCCAAATTTCAGCTCATTCCGATCACAGGAACTCAAGAATTCTCGAAGTTCCTGGTACTTAGGAGCCCCCTGATCTCGAAGTCCCAGGGTCAGCCTTTTTTAGGAACTGTTCTTAGATACTTACCAAAAGCTTATATTTCCGATTTGAGCTAATAACGATCACTAGAAATCGAGAATTATGGAAGTTCCTGGTACACAGGAGCCCTCAGATCCCGATGTTGCGGGGTCAAACTTTTATAGGAACTGTACTTGGGCACTTACAGCAAGATTATATTACAAATTTGAGATCATTTCTATAATTAGAACTCAAGATTTCTGGAAAATTCTGGTGAGTTTGCATGGGGACGATGCCAGAGCCCCGTAGCCCGATTTGGCCAATTAACAAACTTGTCCTTACTTTTGTTGAGAAAAGCCTCAACACAAAATTTCAGTCAAATCGGTTGAGAATTACGCGAGTTATTGAGGACACAGCAGTAACGGTTTATTTTCTTCTGGATTACGGTATGGTTCTGCCAAACGGCATTTAGCAAATCAGCTCATCGGAAAATCGTCAATTCAGCCAATCGATCTCTGTGGAATTACCAGAAGAAAGTAAACCGGTTCTGCTAGTGAATTACCCGCATATTTTACATAAAAATGCGAGAGTATGCGGCCAGTGCACTAGCAAAACCTATTTATTTTGTTCTGTTCGGTCAGTCGGCAATCAGCCGAATGGATGACCAAACCATAATTCCACGGGGAGGCGATTGGCTGAATGTTCGTTTTATGCATGAAGTGATCGGCTAAATGTCGTTTAATTTATGGAATCAAGGATGATTGGCCAAGTCACGAATCACTCAATGGTTCCTAATTCCAAGATTTAACGATTCGGCTGATCGGCGATTCGCTGAAACATCTACCCAGCTGAATTCTAATTGGCCGAATGCCGATTGGTTGAATGCCGATTGGATGAACAGCTGATTGAACAATCGTTGATCTATTTGGCCAAATCGTAATTCGGCCAATTGGCAGTTTGATCGATCGGCGCATGCTAAAAACAGACAATAGGCTATCGGCGATTTGGCCCATTGCCAATTCGGCCGATCGGCCCTTCGTGATTTCTTGATTCGGCTTATCGTTCTTCCACCGATCGGTTTGTAATTTAATTTTTACTGTAACTTCTAAAAGTGAAAGTTTTTGGTTCAAAAGTGAAAATAGCTTCAATCAACTTTAAAACACGTTTTGGACCCCTAGGAATCATTTCCAACCAAAATTGGGTGGACGTCTGTCAAATGGGTGAGCGTGTGTCTATCCGTCTTTCCGTAACTTCTCTATGTCTCAAGAAAACTCCTTGACGGTTTTTTCGATGGAGCTGACGTTTTTGATGAAGTTTACATTTGATAAGACCACGTGATTCATTAATATGAGAGCCCAATCAGACAAAGGCTTCTGTGGGCTCCCATAGAAAAGTTCGTCATTTTATCGAGAAAAACTATATAAATCACACGTTTATTAATAAAATCTTTTGAAATTTTGTCCAGTATTGTTAATTGGTACCCATTTTATGCTTAACAATTTGTAGCCCAATTGGATAAAGGCTTCCCAATAAAATTGATTGCATCGAAAAGGATCAACAATTAATTTCGATGATTTTGCGGTTTTTTATTTTCCACTTTTAGCTTTTCATCACTACCATTCAAGAGATGAAAAGGTTATGTATTCAGTAAAACCTAAACCCCTTTCCTATAAAAGTTTGACGCCGGGACATCGGGATCTGGGGGTTCCTAAGTACCAGGAACTTCATGAATTCTTGAGTTCCCGTGATGGGAATGAGCTCATATTTGGAATATAAAGCTTTTGGTAAGTATCCAAGAACAGTTCCTATGCTAAATTTGGGATAATATACTCCATTCCTGGTGCTTTCCATTATTAGATTTTCTTGAATAACTCTGTAAATACTTTTCCGATCCCCTTCAAAATTTGCACATATTATCTTTGTCGAAGTCTTAATCCAGTTTCTATCACAAAGAATAAAATAAATATGATGAAAAGCTACATAATCCACTTTGTGGTTTCCTACGTTTTTTATATTTTTTGGGTCAATTACGTAGGTTTTCCGCTCTTCTTTAACCTCTCATTATAAAACTGCCATATTCAATCACCTCTCGCTGAAAATTCTTAAAACTGTTTGCTATCGATCCTGTTTGCGTGAGCATCACCTTGAAAAAAGGATGATCTCAGGATAGGCATTGATCTTGTTTAGGACATATCAGGACATATTATTTGGGATAGACTTTTTTACCGGGCTTTTGGCTTCTTCTTTCAATCAAGATGTTGTTTGTGAAAAACAATGTAGTTTTTTAACTTGTTGAGCCTCTTCTGTTATTTTTCTATATGTACTCATCTTGCTTCGTTTAAACAAGAATGCTTGTTTTGATATCTTGCTTGAACTAAAAAAAAATTATTTCACCTTGTCTGTGTCAAACAAAATCTTATTTGACTTGTTTTTCCCAACCAATTTTAAACAAGAGCTTCTTTATGCCAACCTAACCAATAAAGTAGTTTTTTCTTCAGTAATAGAACTATTTTTACAAATAATATTAAATTTTGAAAATTAAGCTACAAGAATTTAAACCAGAGATTGTTTATACTCTGAGATTTGAATGCTCAGAATAAGGGAATAAATAGAAATTATTATTGATTTTGAGCATTTACAGCCAAAAATAAATAGACATGTTTTTAAGGGGATATCTCGATATTTTCTCCTTAAATGTGCTCTTACGTTAAAGTACATGTAGTATTTTGTTTATCTAATAAACTCTAATTAGACTTAGTAATAAATTATTGAGATTTTAATGCAAATTAATTTTTTATAAACATAATGTACGGCTTGATTTTATTACTACATTTTACTATCAATAATTATAATGTTAATCCTTCAGCTTGTTTTAATTGCACATACACAAAGAGTCTGTAAAAAGTTTCCTGGTTTATTTATGATGGAAGTTGGAAAAACAAACTATTTTTGTATATTCCACTTATCGTTAAAACGTCACATCTTCCTCATGGCTAAATAAAACCAATGAAGCCTTACAAAAACAGCAAGAAATAAATTAAATGACTTGTTACAATAAAATCCAGTGAGTTAGAAAAATAATAAACAATTATTTATGCATTTTATCTGCTGTGCAGCTGACGTAGACCACAGAATTTATACATATATTGATGCTGAAAGTAAACACAATAGATTGATTTTAATTGAAATAAAGAGAACAAAAAATATATTCCAAGGAAATGATCTGCGGATGAAAGAAAATGTTTTTTCTTCTATTTATTTTTCTTCTGCCACATCCCGAAAGCTTTGAAAGCTGCAAATATTGAACTAAACACTTCACTCTCTTAGCTGCTGCTGCATTTTGCAGCAATCAATTGTAGAGCACTCCAACGTAAACATAAATCAACATCATTATACGAAAATGTTTCCGAAACATCGTCAGAAGATGATTGATTATACGCAGGCAGCATCGGGTTGCAGAAAATATAATGTGTGTGGCGCCTTGTGTTTCGTAATGTTTGCGAGCGCGATAAAAAAACTTTTTCTCTTAAATATAGATAAAAGTTACATAAAAAAGCGTACACATAGGTACAGTTTGCTGTATAAAACACGCAATAAAACATATGAATGTATGTAAATAGGATGTATTATTCACCAGTGAGATTTATGACCGCAACATAAACATAAAAATTTGAATATTTCATTGACATAAAAACTGCAAGATGAGGATTGTTTGTTTTTATTTACATTTAGGAGGGTTTAACATGTTACTTTAATTTTTGGTTCAGTTTCCTGAAAACTTGAAGCTTTATTTCTGCAGGAATTTGGAGCGGGCCTTAAAAAATTACGGAAAAATAGTTTAAGTATTTGTAAGACAAACTTATAAAATCTACCCAGTAAGGAATTTCAAAAACATATGTTAAATTGAAAATATATAAATAAGGGGTTTTCAATAGAGACATAAAAATTCGAAATCCTGAGTCGGTGGTAGCAACTTTAAGAGGGCTTACTCAAATTTTCGGTCGTAATAATCGTCCCACCAGACAGGCTGTGCGTTCGAGTCAACATACTCACTATTGAATGTTCTGAGACAGTGAGACAACGCACCGGTCGAAGTACCGAAAATATCACAGCCGTAAGTGCTTCAGTTCAAAATGAACCAAATCAGTTGATTTGCATCTTAGCCTACACCATTACAAGATCAAATTAACTCAATAAGTGAAGTCTCTTTATCATTTGAAGCACCGAAGCTTCTCCGTGTAGTGTGGATTTCATGCCAGAGTAGTGATTGGACCGTATCTTTTCATCATTGAGAATGATCGCCATGTTACGGTCAATAAAGTTCGCTATCATGCCATGTTGGAAGACTATGTTTGACCAAAATTGGATGGACTTGACATCAGTGATATGTGGTTCCAACAAGATGGTGTTACATGCCACACAGCTACTCAAACAATTGGTATATTGAAGAGGAAGAGAAATCTCCAGAAATGGTCCGATGGAATAGCCACCTCGCTCATGCGATTTAACGCCGTTGGATTTCTTTTTATGTGGCTACGTTAAGTCGTTGGTTTATGCCAACAAGCCAACAACGCTCAAGAACAATATCGAACGCAAAATTTCCAACGGTACGGCCGATATGTGTGGAAGAGTGGTGGAAAATTGGCTCCAAAGAATCGATAGCTGTAAACGTGGTCGCGGTGCTCATATGAACGAGATCGAATTATATTCTCAAAGTAACATGCGTACTACACCTGGAATAAATTTCAGTTCGATATCTCAATTAGTCTGTGTTTAATTTAAAAAAAATTGTTATCTCCTATTGAAGAACCCTTTATACACTCACAGAAAACTTAAGGACATTCTAAAAATCCGTGTAAGGATCCGTGGAAGGGCCGATAGGCTGGGCTTTAGTTTTAGTTTTCTATGAAAACAATTCCGAAAATTGTTTGGGTTCAAGTAGACTTGGTTTAGTTGGTGCTAACGGCTCCAAACGGTTCCAAAGTCCTAAAACTGATTTTTCACTGGTATAAGGTATAATAAAAATATAATTATAAGGCGTATAGTACCCTAGGAACACCAGACGAGCCCTAATATATTGGAGGACTTAGTGGATTCTGAATCACGCGAAACCAGCGCCCAGTCTATTAAGACCATTAAGTCGTGCTCAATGTTCTACAAGAAAACTAACTAACCTTCTCGACATGAACACCATTCAAACGACTTCTATCTTATACTTAAGTTTGTGTAGTAAGTATATTTTTGATACAATGGCAAAGTCAATTTCATCGTCATGGGTTGTTTTTAAACTCGTACCCTGTGGTTGACAAGCAGATGCTCAGTCAATCAAGCCACATGGGCAGTTAGTTACATTGACATGGCCTTTTAAATTTTGAAAAATTACATAATTTAAGAGGATTTGCTTGCTGAATTTAGTTGTGCGAAACGATTTACATCAAAATTGATAAATAAAACAGGAGTTTTGTGGTTCCTTGTTATTACCTCAGAGGGATACAAGAGGCTTTTTTCCAATTTCTCTCCTTCCTTGTACGTAAATATGCTTAACTATTTTCAGAAGTTGACTTCTTCTAGATACACGTTGACAAAAGGCCATCAAAAGTACTAAAATAAAAAGATCCATTACAATACTCTAGACTGTAACTTTTCTAGTTTGAAGAAGATTTAGTTTACAAGTACATACTTATGATTTGATTATGGTTTTTTTCCACCTATTGAAAATAAGTTTATTGCATCATTTTTCATTATAAAAAAATTTTGAGTGTCCGACTTACTTAATAAGATGTTGGAGAAGGACGTAGTCATCTCCGGCTGACAAGAAGATTCCGAAAGAGGATTTAGAGTTGCCTCAAAAATACATATACATACAGATTAAGTAGCTTCTAATAAACCCCCGAAAAAAACAAACATCCATCATGGCCGCTGAAATAGAACATAATGCTGCCACCTGAACAGGATTTACAGGAAGTATTGACACCCTTCGATAAAATTCGCCGAAATGAATCGTCTCAAACGAGACGAACGTTACAAAAAGTGTAAACGTTACGTAAATTTGAAGTGACGGGTATTATGTGAAAAGTCAAACGTCAATTTACTTTCTGTAAACCCCGCTAGAGATAAAGAAAACCCTGACCCTTCAGCATCGTCGCATTTTTAGCCCTGTAGAAAATCTGTATGTAAATGTATTTTTGGTTGCCTCATTCAGGAATATTCTGAAGGCAGAATTAGAGCAAAGTTGGAACTATTGATATACGATTATTAGACATTTTCAGCTCCGTCCATGTAGCTGTTCGGTTTGCCCCCCCCCAGTTTG
>JXPH01012553.1:0-15652 GCA_001014845.1 Mochlonyx cinctipes
TAAGAGCTTAAAATATTTGTAAATAAAATTTCTACCGGTTCCAACAGAGGCTAGCGTAGCTTAAAAAGACGGTTAATTTTGATGAAAAGTACGAAATTAAAATGGCTGCATAACAGTAAATTCAAAAAATCTGAAAAATTTAAGGATGTCCTTGGACCAAATGGCAACTTTTTGGAAGGGTATGTTTTTGAATTTCTCATTTTTGCGAATCCGCTTCACCCTAATGGCCAAGTCAAAAATAACCGTATTTACCGTATTATTCATTAATAATAACGCATGCAATGCAATCTACTTTATCAACAACGATGGAAAAACGCGAGATTATAATCTTCGTCATGGGTCGGATTTGAACCCGTGCACTGTTGTTGATAGGCAGAAGCTGTACCAATCAAGCCGCTTAAGTAGTGGCCTACGTTAAGTGCCGTAAAATAAAATTGAAGATTTTAGTGGACTTCGAGTTCTTAATGTTTTCTTTGATTGTTGAAAAAAAATTTGCAAATTCAAATTTAAAGCCCACCGCGAAATGAAGCAATAAGCACTAGTTGTAATTAGTTTCAATTGAAATGGCGCACAATTTAACAAAGTCACGTTTTGTTTCGTGTTCTCTCTCATTGAAACATTATGTTTCATCTTCTCCACAAAATAATCTAAAATTAGTTTTCTGATGCTGTAAAAAAATAAAAAAGCAAAACTCAATCCGAAAACAAGACGATAAAAATATCGCCATAGGTAGCTGCCATACATAAACTGAACCATTATTACATTACCTGAGTTTCAGTTTGGATATTGTTGGATGTCGAATTATCTTACTTATCCATATTCTTCGGCAAGCAAAGAAAAAAAAATAAGAAAAAGATGCTTTTTTTTCTTAAACTATATAATGATAATAAAAAATTATGTTATATTCTTCTCCTTTTCGTTTATTCAGGCAGTAAAAGATTATTGTTCTGTTCCCTGCCATCTTTTTTCGCCTGAAAAAATTTAAATATGAGTTTCTGAAATTTTATTATGGGTTGTAAAAGTGTATGGTAAATTTGCTGTCAAATTACGAGTTCTAAACTGTAAAAATTCCAAGAATAAATGGGGTATGCTTTTATCGGTTTTCATGCACGTGCTTATTTTTGTTTTGTAATAATAATTGTCTGGTGCTGTTGGTTAGACGCTGATTGCCATTGCGTTAAGTGGTGTCTGGAGAATTAAAATCAGCTGCAGGACTTTTGAAAAAGATGAAAGATAAGAGCATAAATTAATTTGTAATTGCAATTGTAATTAATATATGATAAGAGGTTAGAGGTCAGAAAGCTGACAGGTGTGACATGCAGAAAAGAGGTGATTTTGGTGATATTTGAGTGTTGAAAAAAGAGAACCGAGAGGGATTTGCGTTTTCCCTCTCGGTTCTCTTTTTTCAACAATTCTTACAATCAGTCACACACACACAGTCACAGTCACAGTCACAGTCACAGTCTTACAATTGCAAAAAAATAAGATCCAGGTGGATACGGCTTCATGACTTTAACTTCTATAGTTTTTTTTTCTATAACGGCGCTCCGGCTAATTAGGGGTGCCATTAGAGGGAACTAACGTAAAATTCACCATTTTCGGAATAAAAATGTCAATTTTGTATCGGAGCCCACAGAAGCCTTTGAGCGGGCTAAAAATTGGTAGGCATAAAACGGGTACCATGTAATAATTTTGGCCAAAGTTTCATTACTAACTGTGTTATTTATGTCGTTTTTCTCGATAAAATGACGAACTTTTGCATGGGAGTTCACAGATGCCTTTGTCCAATTAGGGTGAAAATTAAGTACATACCACTTAATAATTTTGGTCAAAATTTCAAAAGATTTTATTCAAAAATGTGTGATTTATATCGGTTTTATCGATATAATGACGAATTTTTGTATGGAAGCCCACAGAAGCCTTTGTCAGATTGGGCTCTCATACAAATGGAACACGTGTCCTTATCAAACGAATACTTCCTACAAAATTTCAGCTCGACCGGACAAACCGTCTAGGAGTTTTCTTGAGACAAAAAAAGTTTCGGAAAAACTGTCGACGGGTCGACTAACAGCCGTCCAACCAATTTTGGTCGGAAATGATTCCTAGAGGTCCAAAACGTGTTTTAAAATTTATTTGGGCGATTTGCATTTCTGGACCAAACGCATGACTTTCACTTCTAGAAGTTAAAGTAAGAAATTCGGCAAAATTAAAAATGGCCTAATTTGAAGACCAGAAAACTTTTTCTCATGCACATTTTTCGAATTGATAGTAAAAAATTCTGAATTTTCATTATATAACATACATTCATTGTTTTCAAATAATTCTACCACTCTTATATGTCATCTTGATTCATCACCGTATCTCCCATTTTCCTTGGCTTCCTGCTTCCTTCGTGAGAAAGTACACAATACATAATACAAAGAATATTTTAAAAAATAAACAGATTCATTGCAATACTCTAGACTTTAACTTTNAAATAAACTAAACAGAACCAGTACAATACTCTAGACTTTAACTTTTCTAGTTTGAATAGTTATATAATATCGGGTGTAGCTTACAAGTATGATTTGATTATTGTTTATTTTTCATCTACTGAGAATAACTTACTCGGGCCATTTTTGGGCACAAAATTCTTTGGAATGTCCAATTTATATAAAAATTTGCAGAGCCACCACACCGGTTCATGCAGGAAGATGCTGAAGGGTCTCCGGTTCATATAGAATAATACTAAAGGGGACCCGAGCCCATTTTGTTACACCAGACTGAATGCCATATGGCCGAATCCCATTTAGCCGAACAGAAAAAAGTTATTTGGACATTTGGCCGAATCATAAAAAACATTTGGGACATTTGGCAGAAATAGGAAAAATAATTTATCTTGCGACATTTTGACGAAATAAAGACATTGCATACAAAAAATTCTTTGAATAAAGGGTGCATTATGTGGGATATTTTAGTTATCGGCAAAAAATAACTTTCTTTACCTAAAATTCATAATCAATTTAAGAAAAAAAAGGTGTGCAATAATATTAATTTTACTATATCCTAATCACCATGGCTGTTAAAAGGTGCATCGATTATTGCAGCACAATTTTTAGTTCACCAACTTTGGTTTGATTTGAAGCTCTCAAATTCAGAAAGCTGAATAATATTGCTAAAAATACTGCCCACTGAATTTAAGAGCTTCGAAACGAACCAAAGCGGGTGAACTAGACATTTTGCTGTAACAATCAATGCATCTTTTAACAGCCATGCTAATCGCTAAAAACATTCACAAAAATAGGGCGCATTATGCGGGGTTTTAATTATAGGTAAAAATAACTTTCTTTAACTAAAACTCATAATTAATGTGAAATTATATTAACTTTACTGTAAAAATATTCTTTGAAAAGAGGGTGCATAATTTGGGGTTTTTTAATTATCACAAAAAATAATTTTCTACAACTAAAATTCATAATCAATTTAAGAAAAAAGGGTGCAATCTGTGCAATAATATTAATTTTAATGTATTGCACTCACTGGAAAAACTCTTTGAAAAAAGGGTGGATTATATGGGGTTTTCTAACTAAAAATAAGTTTGTTTTTTCTCGGCCAAATGTCCCAAATATTTTCTTATGATTTGGCCAAATGTCCAGACTCGAAAAAAATTCGGCCTTATGGATTTAACCCTTTTTGGTTCGGCCAAACGACCTTCTTCCATATGTCCCAACCCCCGTCGAGTCAACTCCAGCTCATACATTCACTGGCTCGTACAAGAAGATACTGAATGCATGATACAGGAAATGGACGTAAA
This sequence comes from Mochlonyx cinctipes, assembly GCA_001014845.1. Lineage (NCBI taxonomy): Eukaryota > Metazoa > Arthropoda > Insecta > Diptera > Chaoboridae > Mochlonyx > Mochlonyx cinctipes. The sequence continues at coordinate 3,794 of JXPH01012553.1, forward strand.
TCCACCTCCGGGTCATACAAAAAGATACTAAAGGGGGACATAGTAATTTCTGTACTGTAAGATGCTGGACGTGGAAGCTAAGGCTGACCTACTACGATGAATTCCATCAGAGTTTATTTTAATTTTTTCGATTAAATAATGGCATACATTTGTATGAGAGCCCATAGAAATCTTTGGCTGATTGAACATAAAATTATTTGGATGACTTATAGGACAAAAAATAATATTGTTGACCGGAATTTCAGCTATTTTTACATCACACAGTTAAACCCAATAATAATAGAGTTTTTGAGACCAAGGTTGTTCCTGAAATTTTCATGTCAATCGGTCAATAATTGGCACCGCTATTGTTGTGAAAAAATTTACACAATTCACAAGCAGGGATGTTTTTGAGAAAAACATTCAAAATTAGAAAATAAAAACCCATTTAAAATATTGAAGAAAACAGACGACACAGAAAATTTGGGAAACTGAAAGTAAGATCATTTATCTGAAAACAGGACTGAACTTCACCCACTGATTTTATTAGTTCACTGCTTTGATCTAAAATTTCAGTTAACCACCTTTAACTGAAAATTTTAAATAAATGATCCAAAAACTAATCTTACCTTAGATTGATATACATTAGATAGGTAGGTGAACTAAAACCTATTAAATTCAGTTAAGATTAAGTTAAGTTGTTTTTTTAAATTAATTAACTATTATTTTTAGTAATTTTAACTAATAATTAGAATGAAGGGCTTTTTAGATACATGATCTAAAAATTTCAGTATTTTAAATGTTCTGTGCTGTGGAGATGATTCAGATTGAATTACACAGCGATACAAACCGACATTGACATACAGACATCCACCCAATTTTTATCGCAAATAATTGCTAGAGGTCCAAAACATATTTTAAATGTGAAATGGGTGATTTCGATTTTTTGACTAATTACTATACTTTAACTTTTTTAAAGGAAAAGTTAAAGTAAAAACGAAAAAGAATGTTGAAGCATTCAAAGGTTTCCATAGAAATCAAAATATTCATAGGTAGGTATATAATTTTAATTTAAGTCGTTTGACCATGAAATCACAATCAATCTTGTATAGTTGCTAAGTGGCTTCGGCCTAAAAAAATTAAATATAATTAAAAAATACATTCAATTTCAAATGTTGTTTTAAATTTTGGTTGGCCAATTCGTGAGATTTAAGTGAAAGCAATTAAATGTAATGACTGTAGTGCACCGTACCAAGGTTAGGTTGTCACAAATTACTGAACCCTATAATATTGAATAAGTACATGATCAAATAATATAACATGTATGTAAATTACGAGGAAGTTGAAGTATACTGTTATTTAAGCAAAGCTTGCCTTTAGTACTAAGTAAATATGAACTACTGCCAGAATGAGCTCAAATTCGAAACATAATCTTGCGGAAAGTATCGAAGAGCAGTTGCTGACCAATTTCGACCCTGGGACACTGGGATCTGAGGGCTCTTATTAACCAGGAATTTCCAGAATTCTCGAAATTTAGTGATGGGAATGAGCTCAAATTTAAAATATATGCTTTTGATTAGTGTCCCAAAAACAGCTCCTAAAAAGTACACCAGTACATCGGGATCAGAGGACCTTCTATGTACCAGTAACTTATAGAATTCGTGAGTTCTAGTGATCGGAATGAGCTTAAATATNTACGTGCCCAAGAACAGCTCCTATGTCAAATTTGATATAATATCATCCGTTCCTGGTGCTACCATTTCCCAAATTTTTTTGGATAGCTCTGTAAATAGCTTTCAGATCCTCTTCAAAATTTGCACTTATAATCTTTGTCCAAATCTAAATCTAGTTTCTAAAATAAAATATAAAATAAATAAAAAAGAAAAGCTATATAATCCACTTTGTGGTTTCCTAAAGCTAAATCATTGAGTAGTATGTCATTGAAAAGCTTTTTTATAGACCTTTTCAAAAAGTATGGCAACAAGTCTGTACTTTAGGTTTAAGAGAAGTGCATTTCAGTGCTAAAATTATGTTTCCATTTATCCAGGAAATATTGCATATAAACAAGAAGGCTAAATCTACCCATTTTCAAAACAGATATTTAAAGAGTAGTTTTTAGCTTCCGATGGCAGCTTTTTCATAAAAATCAGATGAGTTGTTAAACTTCATATGGGAAAAACATCCAACATAAAAACCAAAATAGCGAACAGGTTAGAAGGTACATTATCCATCGAAGTCAGGGTAGATTATATGCTCAGTTGTAAAATAAAGGAAATTGTGATTCGAGGCAATCTCAGATATTTGATTGAGAAAGCCATGTTATATCAATATAAGTAATTAGGCTGCAGCTGCACATAGCCGTATGTTCTTTAAGTCCAGTGGATAGAAGGCGTTCGTATGAGGTGTGGGACCCTGCAGCGCAAACTTTACCGTGTAGTTATTTATAAAAATTTAGATTAACTGATGGGCTGGTAATCTAGTAGATAGCTTACTGTTTTGGATTACTCAGTAAAATTAACATTCCCATAAAAATCCCTCCCTATCTAATCCCAATAATTTTTTCATCAAGGGTTCAATTACAACGAGTCCAATTTCGCAGGAAAAAAAGTCGATGATGAAGAAGAAAGAGTTCAACGGTGAGCCCTATATAAGCTTTTGTATCTCTAAATATATTTCAAGACTAGTGCTTTCGTAAGAAATTTTTTAGAAAGGTGGATTTGATGATCAAAATATTTACATTTGATACATTCCAAATTGACAAAAAAAACTTCAACCTAAATTGACTGACTGTTTATTCAAAAAAAAAAGTTGAAATACATTATAAAGCAAGGATCTTTAATTGACAATCTTTATGGCAACGTCATCCAGCAGTACATCGTTTGCATGAAATTTTTTCAAATGCTGCTGCAGATTCTTCTTCCAACCAAAAGCAGAATCACAGAATGAACATTTGATATCTTTCGAAGGCTCATATTTAAGTCCATGTTGTGTTTTCAGGTGGTCCCTATATTTTTTGCTGTCATGACACTTTTCTCCACATTTGTCGCAGTTGAACCTTTTTGCATTAATTTTGTGTGTCGCTAAATTTGAATCATATTTGAAGGAACTTTCACATTCATTGCAGCTGAACTTTCTTCCTGTTACAATTGCTTTAGGTTTTATCACTTTCGGAAATTTTTTCTCTTGAAAACTGTAAAAAAAAAATTATTTTATAGGGGACTCAATACAATAATGGCACTTGTATTTTTATTGGACATCCTAATAAAATTTATAATTATGATAATTTGCAATCTCATTTCATTAGTTTACTAACATCCACAAGCACCAACAATTTAAAACGCTGTTAAATCTAAAAAAACATTTCTGACCTTTTCTGTCAATGCATAGAAAATGAGACGAAACACTGTTAACCATTTAACCATTTACTAACAATTGATATACTGGGGAGTGGCGTAAAATGCTAATATTCAAGTTTTTCTACGATTAGCGACACGAGTGATTTAATAGGAAACTAAAACCTCTCTCTCTCTCGCTCTCTCCTTTTTGTACAGGTTATGTCCAAGAGTCAGAGGTTATGTTTTTATCCAAAAAGCATTCAAATTTGAAAACGTGTTCTTAATTTAACGGCATATTCGAGAACGTGTTATAAATTTAACGGCATTTTCTATTATTTTGAAATCATTTTTTGAGGACGTGTTATAATTTAACTCGAGAACGTGTCATTAATTTAACGGCAATTTCTTATTTTGAAATTAGTTTTTGAGCTTTCCCTATTAACTCTATAGATATCGCTAGGTGTGAATATAAAAAATCGCCAATCTTTTGTTCTAAGTCCCCAGTATATCAATGGTTAGTAAATGATTTAACCACGATTTAAACTGTTGATGCTCTTGGACGATTTCACGATCTAATTCACAATGTGCCATTATTGTACAAAAAAAAAACAAACCTTTCACTCTTTTGATGCTCATGAATTTTGTTATGCCTTGTAATGCCCTTCAAGTGAGAAAAACTTTGGGAGCAATGCTTACAAGGATATAGATTTTTGGCACCATGAAATGTACGCATATGACGATTGAGAGCCTTTTCAACATGACATTTTAGGCCGCACTCTTTGCAGTCAAACTTTGAATAGTGTAACTTATGACGGATTAGGTTTTTCATACAAGAGAAAGATTTATTGCAAAGTATGCAAGAATTAGGTCCTTGATGTACATGTATAGCTTTTAATTCATGTACTAACATCCGTGAATGTTCAAAATTGTTACACTTTCCCCTACATTTTGAACATCCTCCATCATCTTTAATTAGCTTTTGAAAGTGTTGCAGAACATGCTCTATAAAAGGTAATTTATCGTCGTAGTCAACTGAGCTGAAACGCCTGTTGCAAATTTTGCAAGTTCCTTGTACTTTATATGCCCTTCTAAGGTGCATCGCCCGATGAAGTTTTATATTGAACCATTGGTAACAAATTTTGCACTGAGATGTCTGTCCTTCACTCCTTATAGACATAATTGATGATTTGTGGGTCACGCTATGTTCCATTAATTCTTGTTCTGTGTCAAAATCACTGCAACAACTACAGCAGACGTAGCGTTTCTTTACTTCTTTGTAATATAATGAATAAAGTTCTTTTTTGGTACTTTCAGTATACGAATTTGACATGGATGACTTCGCGGTATGATCAAGAGCTGACTCTATGTTAACCTTTTGTTTCTTTTCTGGTGGTTGGATATCGTCCGAGTCTTCTGATCCTGATGAACTGAAAAGTGAATTCAAATTTATTGATTAATATTGAATGTGTGCTTGGGCCTTAGGACATATCGTTCAAAAGCCTTTCAAAATTAAATACAAAACAATATGCCAAGTATTGAAAAGTATGTTTATTTTTTCATAATACAACTTACTTGCTAGTTTGCTCAGGAATCTTATGTTGTTTTGCATGTCTCTCAAGTGTCTCTAAGCTAGAAAAACTTTTATCACAATGCTTGCAGAGGTTTAGATATTGATGACGATGGAATGATTGCATATGAATTTTGAAAACTGTTTCGGTGTGACATTTAAGGTCACATTCTTTGCAGTCGAATTTTAAAAAGCGCTGCTTATGTCGGTTAAGGCTTTCAATACAAGTAAAGTTTTTATTGCAAAGTATGCATAAATGTGCACCCTGATGCGCGTTTGGCTCTTTTATTTCATTGAACTGTTGAAAGTGGTGTAGAACATGTTCTGTAAAAGGTTTTTTGTCGAAATCTTTATTATTTTTCAATGGCATATTGCAAATTTTGCAAGTTCCATTTACTGTTTTTGCTGCATCAAGATGCTCTTTCTCATTATGAACATCGTTGAAGAATTCGTAGCATACTTTGCACTGAACCGTATGGCTCTCTTTCCTTTTTGACAGCGAGGACGACTTGTGCGTCTTGCCATGTTTCATTAACTCTTTTTCAGTGTCAAAATCCCTGTAACAACTACAGCATACATAGCGCTTCTCCACTTTTTTGAAATATAATGAATATAATTCCTTTTTGGTACTTTCAGTACCCAAATTTGGCGTTGATGAAGTAGAAACTTGATCAGGGCTTTGACCACGAGCTTGCTCACTGTTACTCTTGTGTGGTGGTTGAGTTTCATCTTCTGAAAGTTGTATATCTTCCCAGTCTTCTGATTCCGAACTGAAAATTTAATGCAAATTTACTGTATTAAAAATATAAAAACCAATTTTTAAAGTTAACTTACTTGCTTGTTTGCTCAGAAATCTCATGAGTTATTTCATGCCTCTCAAGTGTCTCTAAACTAGAAAAACTCTCGTCACAATGCTCACAGAAGTATGGATTTTTATCACTATGGAATGATCGCATATGAATTTTGAAAACTGTTTCGGTGTGACATTTGACGTCACACTCCTTGCAATCAAAATTTAAAAACCTCCTCTTATGTCGTTTGATGCCAAACATGTTAGAAAAAGATTTATTGCAAAGTATGCATGAATAAATTCCTTGATGTACAGCGTTTGATTCATGTACTGGAATTTTGGCTCGGTCTACATTATCACGTTTTCCTCCACATTTTTTGCACTTTTTCTTTTTTTTAGTTTTTGGGCGCATTTGGTGCGGCTGTCGAAAGTGGTTTATAACATGTTCTGCAAAAGGTCTCCTGTAGCAATCGTTTCCATTTCTAAAAGGATCATTGCAAATTTTGCAAGTTCCTTGTACTGTGTTTGCTGCATCAAGATGTTCTATCTCATTAAGTGCTTCATTGAACCATTCGTAGCAAACTTTACACTGAACTGTATGGCCTTCCTTCCTGATTGACAGAATGGATGATTTGTGCAATGCGCCATGTTCCAATAATTCTTGTTCTGTGTCGAAATCTGCGTAACAACCACAGCATTTGTAATGCTTTTTAGCTTCTTTATAAAATAATGAATATAATTCTTTTTTGGTACTTTCAGTATATGAATTTGGCATCGATGAAGTCTGGGAGACTGGATTAGTCGCTTGACCACTGATTTCTTCAATAGCTGACTCAATTTTCACCTCGTGTTGTATTTGTGATGATCGATTTTCATCTCCTGAAAATTCTACATGCTCGGATTCTAAACTGAAAATCAAATAAAAAATTTCTCTATTAATCCTCAATAACATAAACTAAGAACCAGACCGGCTTCATGACTTTAACTTCTATAGTTTTTTTTCTATGCCTCCGCTCCTAACGTCGCTCAGGCTAATTAGGGGTGCCATTTGGGGGGACGTACTGATTAGATTGTTGATGACGTCACTCGGTTTTATTATAAAAATTCATCATTTTTGGTATAAATATGTTAACTTTGAACACAGAAGCCATTGAGTGGGCTAAAATTGGCAGACGTAAAACGAGTAACAATTAACAATTTTTACCAAAATTTTAAAACATTCTATTCATAAATGTCGGATTTATAGAGTGATTTTCTCGATCAAATCACGAACTTTTGTATGGGAGCCCACAGAAGCCTTTGTAAAGGTAAAAATTAAAAGGGCATAAAGTGGGTACCAATTAATAATTTTGGTCAAAATTACAAAAGATTTCATTGATAAATGTGTGATTGATATCGTTTTTATCGATAAAATGACAAACTTTTGTATAAGAGCCCACAGAAGCCTTTGCCGGATTGGGCTCTCATATGAATGGATCACGATTCCTTATTAAATAAATACTTCTTCCAAAATTTCAGCTCGATCGGAGAAACCGTCTAGGAGTTTTCTTGAGACAATAAAAGTGTCCACTGATCGTGGGATCGCGGGATCGCGGTGACTAATAGACGTCCAACCAATTTTGGTCATAAATGACTCCTAGAGGTCCAAAACGTGTTTTAAAATTTATTTGGGTGATTTTCATTTTTGGGCCAAACGCAAGACTTTCACTTCTAAAGTTAAAGTAAAAACTACATATACACAATCTCATACATTGAGTCCAATTGACTCAGTTTTTGAATTGTGTTTAAACCTGTATGGTCCTAGCTATCAATATTGTTATTAGAGCTTATACATGAAAAAACTAAATTATGAAGTTTCTTAGAAATTGCCAGTAGCCAGGGCCTAGGGCGCTAGAGGTGGCAAAATCTTATTTTTATATACATAACCTCAAAAATAATAATCTAGAGGAATTTTCGGTATAAATTCACATTTTCGTCCATCTGGCTTAGTGCCTTATTGCCTCCAAATTGTCCGTTTTTCATTTCAAGACAAATCATATGCATGCGACGTATCAAACTTGATTAAATCTATTCAAAATTACCAAATTCTTGGAAGAATTTGATTATGAATATTTAGCCAAGGCCTTTTTGACAATTATTTTTATTTTTGGAGAATTTGGAGGCCAAAGGAATGGTTGGAATTATAAGTTTTTAAGAAATTTATAATTTTGCAGTAATTTCCTGAAGTTTGATACGTCGTATGCATATGTTTTATCGAAAAATGAAAAATAAACAATTTGGAGGCCCTAAGACCCTAAGTCAGATGGACACTGCAAAAACTTAAGTATGGGATAGAAGGCGTTTGAATGGCGTTCATGTCAAAGAGGTTAGTCAGTTTCCTCGCAGCATAAATTTAACACAACTTGATGGGCTCAATGAACTGGTAACTCATTAGGCATAACCATTAAAGTTGTGGTGGTTCGGAATCCAATATAAGCTGTAGATCTACTAATACCTAGAAAGTTCTCTGAAATTGAGGACTCGCCTGGTCCCTCTAGGGTTCTTCTCGATAACGATGCAAAACGCAAGTTAATTCAAACGTCACAGGTCGGACTTGAACTCGTACCCTTTTGGTTGATAGGCAGAAGCTCTACCGATCAAGCCACATAGGCAGTCACCATTAATATTATGTTGTGTAAAATCAGTATACCTAAATAATAGTAGTATCTTCTATGGGTCAAGATGTTTTGTTAAAATACTAGACAACTACATAGAAAATCAAATTTAAAATTATATTTTGGGGCAGAAACTTAAATTAATAGTGGGTAGACTTTTGCTNCTTGAACTCGTACCCTTTTGGTTGATAGGCAGAAGCTCTACCGATCAAGCCACATAGGCAGTCACCATTAATATTATGTTGTGTAAAATCAGTATACCTAAATAATAGTAGTATCTTCTATGGGTCAAGATGTTTTGTTAAAATACTAGACAACTACATAGAAAATCAAATTTAAAATTATATTTTGGGGCAGAAACTTAAATTAATAGTGGGTAGACTTTTGCTCGGATTTGGCGAAATTCTTAGGTTCCAAAACTATCTGTAAACGCATTAATGGATTGAGCTAAAAAATTACAGTTCATGAAATTCGGATAAAATCGGTTCTCTTTCTATAGGGTGAATGCTGCAAGCAAAATCCTTAGATTAGTTAAATTTTTGAACTTTGACCCTCCTGAAGTAGGACGCATAAATTTTAATAGTGAAAACTGTACTTGAAAAGTCTTGCATTTCTCTTTTTAACGAATAAATCAAAATGAATTGTGACGTAATGAATAAAAATGGCTGAAATGTATTGTATCTAATTTTAGTTTCTGCCTTAAACTATTAGTTTTAGTTCCATTTTCAAACTTTGTCAAAAGGCTGAAGGCGCTTAACTGACAACTTAAAAAAACGATTTACTTTAGGGCCCCCACTCAAACTATTTTTTTTTTAAACTAATTATTTTTGTGTTTTTATCAAAAACAAAAACAAGTTTGTGTTCAAAAACTATTCTGATACTTTAGCGAACTAATAATTATCGTTTCTAAAATTATATGTGCAAGTCAATCCCTAATTTTGTACCCAAGTGGCCAAAGCCCATTATGAGCTCTCATACAAAAATTTGTTCTTACGTAATCAATCAAAATGGCTGAAAATTTGGTCATGGACATTAATCATTGTTCAATTGGGAGTCCAATCAGCTAGAACCTACTATACGCTCTTATATAAACGTTTGATATTTAATCAAAAAATTGAACTAAGTTCTGATGATTTTCATCGTAATGCGTGCGTTTAGTAGCCCCCCAACAGCAGCTGAAGGTGACTTTACACCTCATCCTATGCAAGTCGGACACTCCGAAACCATGTTTTGCTTAAAATGGTCCGATAAGCTAATTCTCAGTAGATGAAAAAAATATTAACCAAATCATACTTGTCAACAACACCCGATATTATACAATTCTTCAAACTAGAGATGTTAAAGTCTATTGGATCCGAGATTGAATCTGATTATTTTATCTATAAATTAAAAAAAACTTACTTGCGCATATATTCAGAAACGTACGCATCGTCTTCTTGCTTTATTTCATCTTTTATAAATGTCCTTAAATTTGAGGGAGTTTGGTCACAAACGCAGGGATTTAAATTTTTGGCACCATGAAGTAATCGCCTATGAAGTTGGAGTATTGTTTCATTATGACATTTGACGCCACATTCCTCGCAGTCAAATTGTGAAACGAACAATTCATGTTGGGCTAGCTGGTTACAGTTGGAAAAAGACTTATTGCAAAGTATGCAAGAATTAGCGTCTTGATGAATAGCGCCTGATTCGTGTCCATCTTTATTTGGGCGATGTCCAAAATGGTAGAGCACGTGTTCCACAAAAGGCAGTTTGATATTACAATTTTCTTTGCCAAATCTTGTGTTACAAATTTTGCAGGTTCCTTGGAGATTGTATACTCTTGAAATATGCCGTCTGAAATTACTTTTACCACGTCTGTCATTGAACGATCGGTAACAAATTTTGCACTGATATTTCAGGCCTTTTGGCATAGCGGATGACTTGTGCGTTTTTCCATGTTCCATTAATTCTTTTTCTGTGTCAAAATCACTGTAACAACTACAGCATATGTAGCGCTTCTTCAGTTCTTTGTAATATAATGCATATAATTCCTTTTTGGTACTTTCTGTGTATGTCTTTGGCGCTGGGAACTGTATTGCTTCATTAAAGCCTTCACCATTTCCTTGCTCACTGTTTCTCTTTTGTTGTGGATGGATCTCATCTTCTTGCAAATTTCCCGATGCTAAACTGAAAAATACAAATTTAATGTTTTGGACAAACATTTCGTAACAAACACTATCTTTGAGACTTTTGAGATATGGCGAGATAAAAAAGATTCAAACACAAACAAAATATAAAATTAAAATCAAAAAGTGCTTCAAAACCTCGTTCAAAACATTAAAAAAAAAATTATTTTTTTTAAACTTACTTGCTTGTTTGCTCAGAAAGCTCATGATTTTTTTCACTCCTTTTAAGAGTCCTTCTTTGCTCACGATGCTTATTTTTCGCACGATGGATACGTAATTGGCTTTTTTTCTTCTTTTGCGGCGGTTTACTTTTGCCTTTTGACAGTTCCATGTCCTGCAAGTCTTCTGATTGTGAACTTGAAATTTGATACAAATTTACTGTGTTAAATATGTACTAAATTTTCAATTTGAATTCTAAAACACTTTTTTATAAGAATCAATTAGGAAGCAACTTACTCGCTATTGCCTGCAACTACAGGCAAATCTCCATCTTCACACTCTGAATAGTCAGATTCTGATTCTTCGAACTGAGTCACACTTTGCTCCGGCATCTCATGTGTTTTTTTATTTGTTTTAAGTCTACTTANAGTCGCTGAATAGACAGATTCTGATTTTTCGAACTGAGTCACACTTTGCTCCGGAATCTCGTGTCTTTTTTCATTCCTTTTATCTCTACTTAAACTAGAAATATTTTGCTCACAGTGCTTGTTTTTAGCAACATTGATAGGTGATCGCAGATGCTTCTTTTGCTGCTTTCGTTTTAACTTCCTTTTGCTTTTTGGCAATTTCCTATTTTCTGAGTCTTCTGATTGTGAACTGGAAATTTGATTAAAAATTTAGTATGTTTAACATGTAATAAATTTTTAATGATTTAATTTGAATTTAATTTAGCTTTTCTTTCTTTCTCGCATCATATCTGCAGAGAAATGAAAAGCTTATGTATTCAGTAAAATTTAAAAAAAATTGTTTCACGGGAAAAGATGCTCCAAATGGTCTGAAACGTGAAAAAACCTGTCTGTGTCTGTCAGCACAATAACTCGCGTAATTCTCAGCTGATTTGGTTGAAATTTTGTGTGTAAGCTTTTCTCAACAAAAGTAAGGACGTGTTCGTTAATGGGCCAAGTCAAACAACGGGGTCTGGATTTTCCAGAGATATTTAGTTCTAATGATCGGAATGAGCTCAAATTCGAAACATAATCTTGTGGCAAGTAAAGTTCCCAACAAAGTTTGACCCTAGAACATTGGGATCTGAGGGCTCCAGTGTACCAGGAACATCCTGAATTCTTGAGTTCTTTTAATTGGAATAAGCTCAAATTTGGAATATAAACTTTTTGTAAGTATCCAAGAACAATTCCTAAAAAAGTTT